>OU896707.1:27061756-27288760 GCA_918026855.4 Phaedon cochleariae
TCTGGAGGACCCTGTATTGACAAGAACAAGAGCTTCAAGGCAGCCAAGTAACGACCAAGACCATGGACTGACCCTTGAACTGGAGTGTCTCTCTCTGTTGACGTTAGTGATATCGCCGAGGATATCGCTTGATATACTCAAAAGCGATGAAAAATATTGATGGTGTTATCCTGGTAACATTCATGCATCTTTCGATTTGAGTTTCGATGTTCTTCATGAATCCATGTTTTCCAATCAGTTCCGTTAGTGACTGATTGATTAGTTTTGCTCATCATGTTATTCGTTTATGGACGATTGATCATTTTTTCCTATCATGTTCCGAAGGTTCCTCAGTCATTTCACAGTGTGTCATGACTGATGCATTTTCACAGAATGTTCACCTTCTTTATTTGTCTAAGGCGATTTTGAGAAAGCAGATCACGTGTGTTCTTGTCCAGAACACTAGAAAAATATAAACAGAATGTAGCAGGACCAAGTTAGTGTTTTGATACCGAAGTTCAAATCACCCCGTAAATAAATGGAACAACTAGGAATGTCATCAGGTCATATCACGAATGGACGATTAATCGGTTTTGTCATCAACAAAGGCGCATTGAAGCAGATTCATTCATCGACATCAGAACGAGACAATCGTTGTTATATTTTATAAAAGTGCATCGTTGTACATGCTATTCTGAGTAAATAAATGTGTTAAGGTGTTGAAAATGTGTCTATCTACGATGCCCTGAATTTAGAATCTATCAATACCGTAATCTCGACCGTAATTTATAATAAATAATAAACCTACTTATAAACTAATGCGCAACTGAAAAAGACAATCGACGTGTCCCCCAATGGCCATATCAAGCTTTTATAGAATGTGTTCCAACCTTTTTCGAATTCTTTATCATTTTCTGAATCCAATGATACCACATATGTATGTGACATTCCTAACTTCAATATTGATTTTGAAATTATTTTTGTTCTTCCATCATCTATAAGTATGCGTTGACTATTCTGATTTACTCCTAATTATGATTTACTTCTAATTTTAATTTAAAAATAAAGTGGATCCCTGATATTCTCTAGTTTCCATTCAATGAAAAAGTGCTGTATGAACTGCTGCGATAATCATCAAAGTCGGTAAATATTGTTGATATTCAGTATAACAAGAAATCAAGCAATTTTTATACAGGTTGTTACAGAACTATTGGATCAAACTTCTAGGGGTTATTCAGTGCAACAGTAGAAAACATGTCCGGAAAAGTGTCACTACGGTACTACGCTAAGACGCGTTAAAATTTAGAAAGACGATGAATTGCCTAAATAGGATTTAATGCATTCAATTTTTGCCTTTGGTACATGATATCATCACAACAATTGTTCAAAATTTCTATGTCAATGTATAAAAACTTCATAGCTGATGATTTTAAACAATTTACCGGCGCTTGTGTGATGTTATCTTTGAAAACGATAACAGAGATTAGTTTTTGTAGCTGCATTCCATATCGCATTAGGCGTGCTATCGTATTTGTGAAGTTAGCAATAATTTAACAAAAATTAATTGTTGCTAATGGAAAACTTGACCAATCAAGAATTGGCGGATATGCATTTTGCATACGGAGCAACAAGCTGCAATGCACGAGCAGCAGCGCCGTTGTATCAAGAACGTTATCCAGAACGACAGCATCCGGGATACAAAAATTTTATTGCTATTCCTCGGCGGCTCTCCGAGACAGGCAAGTTTAAAACCAGCATGCATGATACTGGTGTTGCTCGAACCGTAAGAACGGTCGAATTTGTAGAAGAGGTCCTTCAGCGAGTTGCAGACGAATCATCAAGTAGCACACGTCACATTGATAAGGACATGAATACGACTAACGCTTCCGTCTGGCGGGTGCTACACGAGCAACAATTTTATCCTCACCACTTCCAGAAAATTCAAGGATTGACTGCAGCCGATTATCATCCTAGAGTTCAATTTTATCAATGGCTTCTTCATCAAATCAGCAAATCGCTGTACAACCAAATTTTTTAAGCTATGTTTTATGGACCGATGAAGCCCCTTTCACAGGAGACGGTATTTTTAATAGTAGGAAGTTAGCAAGAAATTTAACAAAAATTAATTGTTGCTATAATGGAAAACTTTACCAATCAAGAATTGGCGGATATGCATTTTGCATACGGAGCAACAAGCTGCAATGCACGAGCATCAGCGCGATTGTATAAAGAACGTTATCCCGAACGACAGCATCCGGGATACAAAAAGTTTATTTCCATTCATCGGCGGCTCTCCGGCGTGTTTAAAACCAGCATACATGATACTGGTGTTGGTCGAACCGTGAGAACAGTCAAATTTGAAGAATGGGTCCTTCAGCGAGTTACCAACGAACCATCAAGTAGCACACGTCACATTGCTAAGGATATGAATACGACTAACGCTTTTTGTCTGGCGGGTGCTACACGACACGAGCAACAATTTTATCCTTACCACTTCCAGAAAGTTCGAGGATTGACTGCAGCCGATTATCATCTTAGAGTTCAATTTTGTCGATGGCTTCTTCATCACATCTCTGCACAGCAAAACTTTTTAAGCTATGTTTTATGGACCGATGAAGCCTCTTTCACATGAGACGTTATACGTTATTCTTAATAGTAGGAATAGCCAACGTTGGTCTGTCAACGTATGGGCAGGCATTGTTGATTATTATTTGATTGGGCCATACCTTCTACCAGAACGGTTAACCGGACCTATTTATCGGCGTTTCTCGGAGGCAGTTCTTCCAGAACTCCTTGAAAATGTTCCACAAAACGTTGGACAACTAATATGGTTTCAGCTCACTTTGCTGTTTGAGTACGAGAGGATTTGGCTCACCGGTTTGGGAACCGTTGGATTGCCAGAGGTGGAGCCGAAGTGGAGCAGTTTCTTGGCCTCCTAGGTCACCAGATTTAACGCCGCTAGATTTTATCCTGTGGGGACCTGTGAAGTCTTTGGTCTTCGAAACTCCATCAGTAGAAACATAGCAAGACTAAATTGACGAATTACAGCTGCATTTGAAATAATTGAAAACGAGAGGATCAAATTTTCAGTCAAGTCTGCCGAAATCATGTGCGACGTGTAAATCGGTGTATTCAGGTTGGAGGAAGACATTTTGAACAATTGTTGTGATGATATCATCTACAGAAGGCAAAAATTAAATGCAATAAATCCTATTTAGGCAATTCATCGTATTTCTAAATTTAAACGCGTCTTAGGGCGGTAGTGCCGTAGTGACACTTTTCCGGACATGGGACTCACTATACTCAAATGTTTTCTACTGTTGCCTGAATAACCCCTAGAAGTTTGATCCCATAGTTCTGTAACACCTTGTAGTCATTCACTTGATATTTCGTCGGTGTAATTAGCAATGTGCGTAACTCCAATATTGGGTCAAAATGACATTTTTGTGCCATCTGTTGGGAAAAAATTCAACGAATATGTTGGAAAACGGTCAATCTCCAAATAAATTCCTCCAGCAGAATAAACTCAATAAAGAATAAGTCGTAACTCCAACGCGCCATTTTATGTTCGGCAATATTCGTATCTCCTAGTTCATTCGCATTTTTCACGTAGCGTGTCTACTGTTCACATGTTCGGCAAAACATCATCAACTTCTGGTTTATTATAGTGAAAAAATATGCAATCTCACATTGGAAAAGGTAATTAAAACATTTATCAATATCAATAAAAATCAATTGAAATTGGGTTTATAATCGTTATCATGGAGTTACGAATTTTTCGCTCTCATCCAAATGATTCGAATCTTGGAGTTAAGTCATTCAGTTTTATTGCTCTCCTGAAAAGTTAGTCATTGTGGAGTTACGCACTTTGCTAATTACACCGACGATTTGTACCTTGCTAGCTTAAAACGACTTCATTTGTCATTTCAGTCACAACAAAATTAATATGCAAAAAATGTCTTCAGGAAAGAGTATGGGCTGCAAGAGCGCAATATTAATGTTGCGGTCATGAACTCACTGTTGCTAGAAATGATGGTTTCAGTAAAAAGTTCAGTCATATATAGTCATATGGTTCATCAGTGAAAGGAATTGACGTCATCTGCTGAACCGAATCGATTAGATTCTAACCGTTAGATTCACTAGGCTCCGAGCATTGAACGCTCGAAGTCCTAGAACTTCTTTGATTCATATTACCAAAATAATATACTGTTTTTCGAGCAATTTTCTCAGGTAGAAAAAAATAATTCTATTGATTCATGACGTATTCTTCAATCAACGATGGAAAAATGAACTATTATTTTATTTCCGATTATTTGTTTCAATACTGTTGCTGAGAAGTGTTAAAGAGCTGAAGAACTGAATACATTTTTTGCAACAACAATTTTCCATCTTCATGTTGAAAACGGGAGCACATTCGTTTCCGAAACGTCCGAAGATGAGTTAACAATTAGATAATATAAATTTATGTATGTTCCTCTTCTTCAATTTTCCGAACAAAGTGTCTGACTGTGTCTTTTAGGTTTTATAATCGTTAAATTTTCAAACTCAGTGACATTTTAGGGCGAAACATCTGGTTTGTCCTCACTACATAACAATTCTCATATTTTGTAGAAACGAGGAAAGAAAATTTCAAAAAATCTAGAGAAATGAATTCAACCCTCGAATATCACGAGATTGTTCGGTACGGTACCCCAAGTGATAATTTTGCAATAATAACATACTCGTGATATCTAGGACATCGTTGTGATTTTTTTGCAAAAATCAATCAGAGAATAAAGGGGGATTGGAGTGTGCAAACTATATACCCCTGTCAGTTTTTCAACTATAAAGCGAATCTCTTTTTCAATCTCATTGGTGTCAATATTGAGCTCTGAAGAACAAGCCTCCATTGGCGACAACTTTTTACACGGCATTTCAAGTGATTTTTACAGCATCCAAAGAATATACCAAGATTTTTATTTAGCTCTCCTGTTATACTCATACCAAATAATTCTTTTTCTGTTTATTCAAATGTAAATCGAGTTTATTCGTGGTTCATATAGTTCGCATGATGATATTATTATTTCCACAATATACTAACTTTTTTAAAAAGTCATAAGTTTCTCATTGTATTCATCACCTAATAGAAATGGGGTGTTGAAATACCCACGATACTAGTTATTCTTCGCGAAAACACGATAGCATAAAGATCTATAACTCTATAACGTTACTTCCACAAAGAAACGGGTGTTTCATTAGATTAGAATATACCTTTAAATTAGTGAGTTGACGGATAAATAATTCAGTTCACAGCGAGGTTCACAGTGTAGATTTGGTGTCATTAATGTAGCTCGAATGAAAATGAAAATATTACATGGCGGTTAGGTCTGCGAATTCCGCGAGGAATTCGAATTCTCTCTCATCGCGACCCTGACAAGTGAGGAAAATCAATAGGCATGTTCAATGGCCTGGTGGGGTAGAATGCAACATCGCAAACTCGCTACTCGCTATGACTCGCAGTACCTATAATAGAATTGAACTTTGTGGCTTTTCCTCGGAATTTTCGGATAATGCAAAATAGCTTTTCATCTGTTTTTGGATGTACGACGAATTGATATTCATCAAAACTGGCCGTATCTGTGCTTTGTAGATCATGAGAAGCTGTTGAGGTGTAAAGTAGATTTTCGCACGGAACAAGAATCAGTTTTTGTCAAACAGCTGTTGCGATGGATCTGACATGAATTTTCCCATGAGAGAGTATTGCTGATGGATACTGAGCATAGATGTAGTGATCTTGGTGCCTTGGTGGGAATAGTGGCACCAGACATTGTTATATCAGGGATACTGAGTTCCGCCTTTCTAGAGAAAATACAGTCTTGAGTGTCTTGAGTTTTGGTGTCAACACTGTCAACTAGGTTGTTGGTTCCCCAGGCTGTAATTCCCGCAAGATCTTCATTTACAGTGTTGGCCTGCCTTCGTCCTAAGTTCTTAGTTTCCTGGGAAGAAATGAGAATTCTAGGAAAGAACGCAGTACGGAGAGTGTTATCGTCTGCAATGCAAGTGCTTGCTCCCAATAGATCGTTGATATGAAGTAGGCAATGTTGGTGTGCCAATAAAATCGATCCTTGTGGAACGCCCGAATTGATGGCAATGGTATCAGACGAAATATTCCGTCCACCAAGAAAATTCGATGAAAGCTAGTGTTGCGGTGTAGTGTAGTGGTGCCAAACACGGTCGAATGCTATCTATATCTTCATGTGTGTCCTCGAATAATTGTCCATACCTACCTATAAGTAGCAGGAATAGTAGAGTTATCACTATTTGAGCCAACTTACCTTTTTAAAAAATTGTTAACAGAAGAGATGCTTGATGTCAGGATTGAAATTTCAAAATTATTGTTTTATACATTTCAACGTTATTGTAATTACAAACTGACCTAAGAATATTTTCAATATGACAAATGAAGGGTAGAGTGGTAATTCTATGGAAACAAGAATGTAAGCAGTCGAAATCATTAACGTTTGCCTTCTTCGTTGATAAATGCAGAGTGACATTGAAATGAATACAAATATTTCAATCCCTGAAAAAGCTCGACTTCTACTATCGAAGGGCACAATTAGAAAAAAAATCGAAACCAAAATGAAATTTGATATGGGACCCCTTTTTCCAACCGAAGTTATACGCTGTAACAAATCTGACGTCACCTCTGTACAAATTTTCATGCGGAAGACACAATTACGTGTATAGTATAATCATTCAAATTGTCCTTAGATGACGTAATTTTTCGATAATTAGAAGAATTAGGAAAAATCTGATATTGTGGAAATTTTGGTTAAACTGTACTCATTCCAAAAATTCCTTGTATATAAACGAAAACTATCGCTGAGAATGACAACGAGTAAATAATATATAACTCGTCATTGTTGGAATCGAATCGAATACATTATGTGTATAGTAGGACAAATCAGACGATTTGCCCCAAAATGTCGCTTTGTTTAACTGGTTTAACAAATGTTCCTATCAGGGAGCGTAAAAGAAAAACCAATAGCTTGTCAGTGACACTTTGTCTGGAAAAATGTTTGACGAAAATAAATATAGCTATATTGAAATGATATCGAATTTTTACTTTGGACGTTTTGGAAACGAATCTGCTCCCGTTCTCAACAATGCAAATATATTTTTCTTTGAAAATTGTGCACTATTGTTTGACACTTCTCAGTGACATACTGATGTTGGCATATGAATGAGTGATGTTGGTATACAAATGAGTTCCATGATTGTTCTCATTTATTGATCTTGAAGGGGGTTTCCAAGAAAAAAAACTGCTAATTCATATTTCTTTTTCGAACTAACAGGAAAGATTCGGATTTGGGCCGTCATTTCGAGATTTCGAGGAGGGGTTTGAACCCCCCCCCCACCCCCCCCCCCCCCGAAAAGGGCTCTGTTTTGCTAGGATCCGAGAACTGAACGCCTTCATCTTCTCCCTTTCGTTCCAGAACGTATTTGGCGAGTACCCTTGCTTTCTATTCTATATCTGTGAAAACTCCATTATAGTTTTTCCTTGAACAAATTCGCCTCAATCCGATGCAGTTGGGGGATAGGGACCTAATTATATTTCCTCTCCAGGTCATAAAGAGTACATGGAAGTGTTGAAATTTTCATAAACTTCACGGATAATAATATTCTCGATGTTGGATACTTGCTCATTTGATGCATTTTTTTCTCTTCGTTGGTTCTGGTCGTCCTCGGTACTTTCACAACGCCCATCCAGACAGCAGACACACAATATGGATGTTTACAAAATACACAAAGTAATGCCATGATGGTCGTTTTTTTTTTCTTTTTCTCTTCAGTGAGTAAGTCCACATTTGCTACCTCAATCAACCAGCACGTTCTTGGACGGAATTTCTTTCAGATGTGCACTCTGAGTGCACTCTACGACTGTTCGACTTTGTTTCGAGGTAGGTAGTCTGAATAGAAGGGGAAGTCGATTGGGAGGAAGGCTAAGAAATTAGTCTGCGGTTCTTTTATGTGATCATGTAAAAGTTCTTTCGAAAACTGAAATCTTGAAGATTTAAACATTCAACATCACACCAAGAGAAATATCTATTAGCAGTTATACGAAACTGTATAACCTTCAAAAGATTTCTGAATTGAATAGGCGCCAGCATAATTCCCTTTTCACTGTAATCAAGTCCATCATTACAAAAAAATCATATAACTGTGAAACAACACTTATATGAAAACGAAATGAAGCTCATATAGAGGTCAAATGATTAGCATTTCAATATTAAATATTGATATTATTAAAATGAAATAATACTCATTTCAGTATTAAGGTGATTATTTCGTTTCCAGAAAAATGAAGTGGGTTGTAGATCGTCGAGAAATATTGAAGACATATCTACTAAGTAAATATAATATATACTTACCTCCAAGTTGAATTTTTCATTGATACTACAGCATCACAAGGGCAAGATACTCAGTATACAATATCCCAATCTGCCTACGATAAAAATGCCTCCAATTTGGAGTATTTGTTCTTCTTGTTACAACCTTGTATTATTAGTTAAAATAGTTGCCAAAAATGTACACGGTAACGTCAGTAAATGAGGGTTCACGAATTACGAAACGAAAATGAAAACTCTTTATTTCTTCTGATGATTTGTTGGCTAGAATTCTTGTGAGTTTTGATGAAGCAAATGAAATTATGCGAATCAAATAAATACATATACATCGTGTCATACTGTATACTTATACCCAATACAATATATCACCGATTTAACTATGTATATACAAGCTTTCGCCACAATAGTGAATAGTGAGGTAGTTTGAAAATACAAAATTTTATCCAAATTGAAAGAATTGCCGATACATTACCGATTTATCTTGAAAACACTATAACGCCCTGATGCAGTTCAACTTCCTGTAGTTCCTCAACCAATCCTATGGTTATATGAATAATAATGTCCCTAACATTTCTAGAAGTAGAAGACCTTTCAACCACTTCACTTTTTCGAAAAAAAAACTATCACGAGCTGCTGCGGGCTAATATGTCCTTACATATCAGGTATCCGTAGACGACTAACGATTCTGATGGAACAAGTGTTCATAAGTGAGTGAGAAGACTTATTGTGGTAAACGAGTTTGACAAAGATGGTAAATGAAGAAAGGATGGAACTTAGATGATACTTGTATAACTGTGAAATTACATCTTTTAAATTCCATCTTTTGACTCTATCTTGTTCCATTTCAAATCTATAAAGTAACCTTTTTGAAACAAGAAGAATGATTTGAAAAGGTGACCTGTTTCACGTTGAAAACTTTGACTTTTCACGTTCATCATCATCATTCCGTGGTTAAAATGGTTCATTTAGCAGTTATAGGATGTTTTTGAATATAGAATTGTATAACTGGATTTTTCTCGGTGTAGGATTCTGAAACCGAAATTCCGAACATTCAGTATTTATTCAATACCAGGGTAATAAGTGGAATTGCCTGTGTTTGAAATCTTCACAGTGGTCAAAAAACATGACTATTACGCAATGTGTCACTGTGTTCCTGATATGATCACTATGATCCAAACCAAATAATCCAAAGTAGAATCTATTATATATTATTTTCGAACTCAAAATAGGCTCACTTTGTTCCAATATGGATCAAGTTACTTCATCTAACCTATATCTATTCAATAATATCTATTAGTTATTGGCAATTTTGAACCAAACATGTTTCACCTTCTTTGAATAAAATAGACCAGGAGATGATGACAGGTGACGTTCTTCCATTTAACATTGCATCTCGCACTGCAAGCTAAGGCTTTATAACGGGCGAGTGGACTGATAATGAATTATTCGCATTCATTTACTACACTGTCTCGTTAGGAACCTAAATTGATTTTTGCGTCATTCGAAACTGTTGAATTTTAGAGCTCATTTCAAACGAACCGTCATGGCCGCCATTTGACGATACGTCGAATAAATGGTGACGTCTGTTTTTATTCTGTATCGATATTGGTCAGATAATCTGCCATTTCCACTCATGAAGCAAGGTTGTCAAGTCACCAATTATTATCAAGTTATCAGAAATATGTTCTGTCGTTGAATAAAACATAATGAGGAAAACCACAATATTATTGTTCATTCTTGACTTTTTCGAGCAACCAACATGCCCACCTATTTCTTATTCTCCATAACAAAATATCATGTAAATGTTGGAGAGTTGGCAACATTGTGCTGAATGCTGAGAAATAACAAAACCACGCTCTTAAGTCATGCGCGGGTCTGTCACGTTGACCGATTCGAATGTCCTCTAGTGTAAATTCATATAATCATTATTTACATAAATTCTCGCATAAATTTATTATAAGCAATGAACCAAAAATCATAAGGGAACATTTTGAGACAATTGAACTCTTTTTACTGATTAGGAATATTACCAATACTTAATTGAGAATTCATGAATTATTGAGTAACTGATATTTCTGAAGTACTCGATCGTATTTCAACACATGGCAACTGTGCTATGCATACTCACGAATTCTTGGCGTCAGTTCTTACTGGCGGTAAATTCCTAGTCGTTTGAAAATTACCGTGGCAATATTGATGATTTCAGCACCTAAAGATCGACCGAAGGATTTTTAAAAGATATGAAATTGAAAGGTATTCTAGTGATGATTCCCCATAAAAAAAATGGCCCACTCGGGCATATTATCCCACAAATATGAACAATAGACGGGTTCCTGACCGCCGCACGTGTGCACTTCATAAGAAAAAGTCATTTTCTTTTTGTGATAAATTTTCGTGTTTTTCCGCGATATCATACTGCCTGGTTGTAATATACAGGGTGATCCACGGTGGATGGCCTATTAGAAGTACCTGAAGAACGAAGAGACAGAACATTGTGAAAATTGGGATCCTTTGATAATTGAACATTCTCTATCCGCCTAAAATATTTTCATCGATACAGTGTTGCCACTTCTATAAGAAACAACTAGCAACTTTGTTACTTCAAATGGAACACCCTGTATTTCATTGCATTTTTAGATTCCTCCTGAAGAGCTGATTTTATCAATGTATCACACTTGTGGTCTAGCAGGAATGATCACAGAGATATAGGGTGTTCAACTCGGTGTTCAAAATCGAAATTTTTCAATTTTAGGATTTTTTTCTGTCGAAACTATTGATTATCGATCAAAACGAAACTTTTGATTCACTATCTACTGGAATTTAACTGGAAAAAATACCGGGTGGTCCAAGATTCAGAATTTTGATCACCCTGTATCTGTTACAATTAAATGTCATTAGATAGTGAATCAAAAGTTAAGATAGGGACATGCAAGCCGTTTCGATCGATAATGAATAGTTTCGACACAAAAAATTCCTGAAATTGAAAAATCTCGATTTTGAACACCCTATATCTTTGTAATAATTCCTGCTAGACCCCAAGTGTGATACATTGATGAAATCAGCTCTTTAAGAAGAATCTAGAAACGAAAAAAAATACAGGGTGTTCCATTTGAAATAACAAAGTTGCTAGTTGTTTCTGATAGAAGTGGCAACACTGTATCGATGAATATATTTTAGACGGATAGATAATGTTCAATTATCAAAGCATCTCAATTTTCAGAATGTTTTGTCTTTTCGTTCTCCAGATACTTCTATTAGGCCATCCACCGTGGATCACCCTGTATAGAAGTTCAAACAAACTGAAGCGCTAATAATCGATTGCATGCAATCCGAAGCGGCTGAAAGGGCTTAAAAGGGTTACGAAAAACAGAATTAAATTAAAGGGGACCTCCGTGTTTTCGTGCATGCTGATGTAAAGAATTGAAGTAACAAAAACACTCCGGAAAAATTGGCATGCGCCTCAAGTCTAACCAGGGGTGTAAATTTCGGGAAAACACTGTAAAAAATCAATACAGATTTTCTGTGATTTTACACTGCATGCATTTGGAAAGATACTTCATTTTTATATTTAATTTATTGAGGGTGATTGGGCATGCACTCCAGGATTTTGCAAAATAGAGGCATGCATGACGAAAGGGGCAAAAATAACTGTTTTTTTTTCTCCTCTGCTGAGGTGAATATTGTATTACACGCTGCCACAAATTGGTTCAAGGTGGGCAGAAATACAAGTTCTGTTCATGAAAATGTATTCTTCTAAATAAAATGATGAAACAATAATCAACCATTTGAAATACTGTGGATGACGTCATCACACGAAAGAAGTTCACTCAATCTGTCAAATTATTGTTCTGAAAAACTAAAAATTTAAATAAAAAATATACCTGTTTAATGAATTTTCCATTGTATTGTGTATTCATATAATAATTAATTGAATGTTATGAACACTGCATGTAGATGAAAATGAATTCATCATTGTTCTCCAAAATGATATAATACAAAATTCGTACCGCACTTCCCTGACAAAACATTTGTAGATCACTAGAAAATTAATATCCATATTTACAATTTATTGTGAAAGCCTACAAGAGAATTAGTCTCAAAAACGAAAGATTCTTCTTATGGTTTATTATCCATAGAAATATAGACATAACCTAGGAATATCGATCATCGAAATCATTTCATTATATGTTTTGGAAAGCAAGTTGCTTGGGCAATAATTAACCGACCTATATACCGACTTTCAAGCAATTGTGATTGTAGTGACTCATTGAATTATTAATCATTCGTCTTATGTTCGAGGTCCATTCATGAGAATATTTTTCTGCGTATTTTCAAAATATACAGGATGGTCCAGATTTTTATACATTAATCTTGAGAGGTTGTAGAGACTCGCAAAATGAGCAGATTTTTCAATGAATATTTTTCAAAATAGCTTATTATTCCCTATCTGAGGAAATGCAAGAGTGATACTCTTTAAGTTTGAGACAATTCCATGCTATGTGAACCATAAGTCAAAAATAGTAACAGGAATCCATTGGCGCCGATACATTTGTTACCGATTCCTTTGCTATAAAAAAGTATAACGCCACTGGATATTTCCAAGAATTATTATTTTTTTCATACAAAATAACCAAAAACAACAGTGGAGTAGTTTCGTCAAGTTTCTTATTGATTGTATACATTCGAGGTTTTTTCAATTGAACTTCAACGCCCTGGATCAAGTTATAGTGCATTTTTGGAAATATATATAGGGCCATTCAAAAAAGTCGAGATAATGATAACCCTAATTTTTCAAGTCTCTATCACCTTCTAAATCAATGTACAAAAATCTGTATCACTTTGTATTACGTAATTTTTTAATTCTAAGTGATTATTGATACCGTCCCCTACAATACTGAATGATGTAATATTCTAAAAATCTATTATTCTTCAAATCTTTTCCACACAAGGTATAATGCTGATCTTGGAACAGAACTGACATTCCTAGAGACCTTTTTGTTCTAGAAATTGAGCAGAAAACCAAGACACCTCTATCTCTCTAACCACCACTAAGAAACTGGTTTCTTTGGGCGGTATGCGTTTGAGCGACCTTGAATAGGTCCAGCACAGCCCTCGGTGTCGGTGAACGTCAGTCATAAAACATTGTCTGATTTCTTGAAATTTTTCTTAATCGAAACATCTGAGTGTTCTCCCCAAAATATATAGAAATAAAATATATCATCATAAAAATAATGGAAGCTTATGCTGCCTGCCTTCTTACTTAATATAATAATTATAGATCAGTTTTTCTGAATAGAAACATGTGAGATACACTTTATGATATGTATCTTCCCCAAAATATATAAGAATAAAATATCTCATCATGAAAATAATGAAAGCATATGCTGACTTCTTTCTTTAAAATATTGGTGTAAAAAATTAATTTTAGATGGGTGGAATATTACTGAAATATTCAAACGTGTAGTTTCTCTCAATATTTCTGAAAAAAAAAAATCATTTTCTTCAGCAATGCATGGTATTACCCAAGCAATTTATAATAAATTAGACACGAGGATCAACCAAATCGAGTTAGCCTGTGACTAGTGCGTGAGTTTTGAAATACTGCTCCTCAAACTTAGGCATTATGGCATAAGAGGCAAGCCTTTCAAATGGTTCACCAATTATCTTTTCAATAGACAACAAAGGGTGATCATCTCTAAAGACAATGAGAAAGTCTATTCTGATTGGGGTGATATAAAAACAGGTGTACCATAAGGTCTTAGGCCCACTTTTATTGGTTCTGTATATCAACGATCTGCCAAGCAATATTCCTCAGGCTTCCATTATTCCTAATCGATGATTCAAACCCGCACGATTCTGCCATGAATCTGAATCATTGCGAAATGAACAAGGTAAGTGTAAACTTTCCCAAAAGGCACTGTGTGAATTTTTGCCAGAGGCCTTCATTAGATGTAGTTGATGTTGCCTTCAATGTAGCGTTTGTTGGAGAAAGTAAATGTCTTGGTTTCTTATTGGATTCGCAATTGGAAAGAATTCGAACTGGAAACATCATATTCAACACCTCAATAAGAAATTAAGCAGCAGGTGTTTGGCTTTGAGTACCTTGAAAGGGAATGATCTATCCATCGAAACCCTTAAAATGGTTTACTTCGCGAATTTTTACTCTTATACATGTCCTATGGAATTCTTTTCTGGGGTAAATCAATGATGTGGAAATCAGTATTTGTGCTACAGAAAAGGGCAATTAGAATATTATTAGGACTTTCTCGAAGTACTTCGTGTTGTCAACATTGCATTCAAATGTGAACTTTGACATTATCTTCTGTCTACATTCTTGTAGCTCTATGTTTTTGTCACAAAAATCAAAATCTTTCCAACTTTAGTTCTTCCTCCATTCGACAATGGTACAAAATGATTTCAATTTCTCATCGTTCACATTGTTTTTCGAGAACAGCGTTTATTACAGTAGTGCGAAACTATTCAATAAACTGTCTTCCGATTATAACTTTATGCCATTCAAATTCACTTTCATTGGCCGAAATGGGGTGCATTTTAGGACACATGTTTATATCAAGAAAAAGTATCATTTGGATCCCAACAATACGTCCTTGAAATATTTAATTTGAAACCACCCTGTAAAATCTCTCACGAGAAATATATATACTGTCACCAAAGCGCCAATCAGCCTGATCGGTCTGGGAGATTAATATGTGGGTGATCGGCGAAATTTGCAGTGTTTCGAAGGTAATCAATGTCATTACCACAGTCATGAAAATTTGTGTACATATAGTATGTGACGTCAGAAAGTTAGTTTCACAATTGGCAGACCTTTTTCCTGGGGGCCGACAGACCGCGTGAAGGTTTCAAAAAAATGTCAGAAAATCAACGTGAGTTAATGTCTTCAAATCAGGTGTATGTATTGATCATATATGAACTTGTCTATTTGCTGAATGTATGTTTGAATGATATCAGTAATAATATAACATTACCTCAAGGCATTCAACCTCAATTACTCACGTGAGAAGAAAAGAAATCTGATGAAATTATTAACCTCGCCTAAAAATGAGCATTTATGATACTTTGCTGGCACTTTTTCATCGGTTCTATGCGGATTTATAGGAATCGTTTCCTCCCTTTCTGCCTACCATTGTACCATCTAAGACTAAGTAGATACTCTCCAAGAATTTGTTACCTAAATCCTGAGTGTTGAAACATTTCTGCTTGATTCATGATGTGACCAGCTGACCTGCATTCGTCTTGAACACAAAGATAACATCGAGATGCCTTAATTTTTTTATTTCTCTCGTTTGCCTTGCAACTCTTCAAGTTGGATGTTGGATGAAGGTTGGCTTCAGCACCATAGGTTATTCTCTTCGTTTTCAGATATGTACAGAGAGCAACAATGTATATAAATTTCATCGGATATCTTCTCGATTTTACTCAAATAGGGTGAATCTGAAAGTCATGTTTTTTTAACAGGGTATACAGAGTGAGTCATAACTATTGGGGCATAGGCTAAGGGGGGATCAAACTATGGCGATAGGACCAAATATGCATCAAAAAAATATTCCTGTGGAAAAAGGGTTTCAATCGGAAAAGTATTGACTATAAACTCGCCCCAAAATGTATTCACAGACAAGAAATGTAATTTACTAGCAACAATTATCTGACAGTCCAAAGCAAAGTCTTCATGAATGAAATAATATTCGAAATTCCATCCCGAGACTTTGAACTATTCAATTGCTTTTTTCTCGTAGAAATGCTATTTATGTTATATATTTTAATCAAAATCATTGGAAAGTCTCGTCAAAAAAAGTTACCAGTATATTTCATCATCAGAAATCTTTCACGTTGCGCATCTTGTAAAGAACTGGAGAATAAAAAATAAAATAATATTCCCTCTATAAAATTAGGCATCTGTGTCAATTGTGATAACAATTTATAAATAAGCAGGAAAATTATCAGCAAGAAACGGAAAAAAAAAATCAACTTAGACCTGTTATTCTTTTCATCAGCAATATTTCATCAAGGCATATTTCGTCCTATCGTCATATATATATCATAGTCCAAACAATCCGCCTTCAGCCTTTGTCCCAATTATTATGATACGACTCACCCTGTACCTATATCTCGCAAAAATAAGTTGTTTGGCCAAAAATTGTTTTCATAAAGAATTTGAGATAACGGAGGTACAGGTATTTTATATAAGGTTCAAAGAAGACTTCAACTATAAAACATTTTGTTTAAATTTTCTCAAAAAAACAAAAAAAAAAAAAAAAAACAAAAAAAAAAAAAAAAAAAGTCTTATTCCATTATATTATTCCAGAAACTAATGTTTTTCATTTCCAATTAATTTTCGTTTCAAAGTGAACCTAAAAACTGAAGGAAGAAAATGAAGCAGTATGGTGAATTAAGGCATGACTTAACTCAATCCTAACCCGGTCCTAACTTAAGAATCAGAGAAGGTGATTGGTGAATTCGGAGTGGAAATCGGACTACGTTAAGTTGTACGCATGAATTCACCATTACTCTCCTTAAGGAATTCTGGTGAATTTGCTGGACTGCAGCTGATCTGTCGAAGTTATCCGAGTAAGGGAACATAGTGGCGCACCGAGGTAAGCTGCAACCTGTGAGTTAAGCAGTGATCCAAGAAGCAGAGGGCACATAGTGAGTGGTAAGTGGAATCATAGCTTTATCAGTTGTAAAAATGAGTGAGGAGGCAGGGTGATTGGACGGTTGTGGATTATGATCTGTAGGTACTTGCAATGTCCGTTCGTAAGAGTTCTGTGCACATTATTAACCTAAATCGTCGCAAATGTGGATAGTTTCAAAACCTTCGAAATTGCCTGGAAAGATCTTTTGAATACATTCGTGTCAAGGCATATCTCCACATTTTCAATGTACATGGACCAATTGTATACAAGCTGAGAATGCAGTGGGGGCGTTTGCTGCTAGCATCAATCAACATATCAACAAGGAAATGCCGAATTCAAATCGTGCATCGATGCTTTACTAACTTACTAACATCCCTGCATCAAGGCCCTAAGGGTGCAATCATAGTCGCGCATCGAGGTAATAAATGGAGAACTGACAACAAATTTCATTGTCTGAATAATATGTAGATCGATATCTCCTACCTTATTGTACTGCCGTAACATGATCAAAAAATCTGGCAGATTTTCAGTGGTGGAGGCGGCCGTGGTATGGCAATGCAACGAACGATTAATAGAGCGCTGAGTTTTTGTGGGTTGGTAGCCGATTATGTTTGCTTTCAAATGAACATTATGCCAGACACATTGAGTGTTGAAATCATACCGCCAGACAGCGTTAATAGGCCAATCTATCTAATAAAGATTTTGCGAGGAATTAATTGCACCAAGCTGGAAATCGTTTCAATTCCTTCATTTGTTCCTAATTAGGTGTGATGTTAGTTTGCAGGTGAGCTTGAGACAATCAATTCAATAATAAGGAGGGTTGAATTCTTCGTGAAATGATATATGAAACTTCAAATTTGCCTCAGTAGTACAGCCGAAATCAATAGTCAAAAACTGGAAAATTTTCTCTACATCAGTGCACGCTCATTCTCCAGGACTAACATGTCTTCGAAACAGATACTTTTATTAAAAGAACTCATAGGATTAAAGTTGCATGTAGATGATAAGATTCCAAGTTATATATAAGTAGATATCGTATGTTCGAATTCATATCAGTTGGATCATAAATATGATAGCCAGGATATAGTCAAATGTAGACATTGTAGTGCAGTCCGTACGGATGTATTCAACAAATCTTACCGGCAATTTCGAAGTTCTTGGAACAGGGTGTGATACGGTCCACAGTTGCGACGATAGTAAAGCATCGATGCATGATTTTAATTCGTGATTACTTCTTCGATAAATACTAGCAGCCAACGCTCCCCATTATATTACAGATGTGGAGATTCCCCAGCCAGGATATAGTCAAATGTAGACAATTTCGTGCAGTCAATACGGATGTATTCAAAAAATCTTCCCGGCAATTTTTGGAACAGGGTGTGATACTGCCCACAGTTGCACAGAAATCTTTCGAACGGACATTGCATTTACAGCTGGTAACCCCAACCTCGGAATTCATTTTTGCAACTGATGAAGCTATAAGTCCACGTACCACTATATGCCCCATGCTTCTAGGATCACTGCTTCACTTCCTACTTTTGCAGCTTATTCGCGATAGAAAATAACACGTTGCCCTACCTGAAGGCAACAACTCGAACACTTCTGAACGGTTTGTTTTGATGATGTTACCAATAAGGACAAACCAAAAACAAAAAATGTGAATCAATGTCAACAAAGTGAACAGGCCGCTTTGACAGCTTTCAAGAACACCGATAGGTGGCGTACGCTTATATTCTATCGCAAATACCTCGATGCGCCAGCACTATGTTTGTATCATTTTCGTCACAAGAAGCAGCAGAACAAAAAATAAATCTAAACAAATGGTTATTGGATAACTATAGTACAAGAAGTAAATGTGTGTATGAGGCTCAGCATTTATGATAAAAGTGTCATTTTGACAAAATACAATTTTCCTTGGTTTTCCTTTTGCGATCGCCTCAAATTGTGTGTTTTTTCAATACCATATGTGTATGAGAAAAATGAGTAGGTGGATATTACTTTAATTTATGGTGAATGCCATCAGAATGCTGCTGCAACTTCGCGTGTTTCACATTACGTATCCACCCCAGCTTAGATGCATTTGTGCGTCTAATTCAATGAGCTCGGGATTATGGGAGACATCGGAGAAAATTACGAGAAAATCGAAAAGATATGCTGGGAGCGGTAGACCGCGTCAAGTGCTTGCCCTCAAAGAGGAAATTATTTATTTGATTGACAATGATAACACAACTAGAACACGAGAAATTGCAAGACATGATCATCCCCAGCGAGTGCAGTTTTGTCTATGGCTTTTACAACGAAATTAGTTACCAATGAAGCAACTTTTACCAGAAACGGCGTCACCAATTTTCGAAATACTCATGTTTGGACAATGGAAAATCCGCATTTTATGGCCTCCACGGTCGCCTGACCTTACCACCTGTGATTTTTTCCTGTGGGGGTACATGAAAAGTTTTGTTTACTCCTCAGAAATAAATGCTTCGGAAGAGTAGAGTAATAGTATCCAAAATGCGAGTAAAACAATATAATTTATTTCAAAAGTTTAACTTGGATTCGCCGAGCAACAGCAACAGTATACAGTGTGACCCACTTCTAATGGAACCACCCCTGTATCTTACGTACTCGTTGGGTAAGGATCCTGAAATTTGCTGGAGCGAGAGATATACGAAAAATGCACTCTATGACCAAGTGGGATCATCTTCAGTGATATGCACTGCTCGCCAACAGCCATGAAACTACCCCAATTTCCGGAAAATAATATTTGGAGTCAAAATAGGTCGAAAATCACTTCAGATTTGGAATCAGGACGCCCAATTTACTAACTATTCGAATTTTTCCTGAAAATTTTTCAGTTCGGAAAAATGAAATTTTGTCGCATTTTGTATGGAAGCACCCCCGTATCTCACGTAATTGACTTTATCTTTGGACTTTCTCTTCCTCCGGCAAATTTCAGAACCCTACCTCAATAATTACTTGAGATACGGGGGTGCTTCCATAAAAAATGCGACAAAATTTCATTTTTCCGAACTGAAAATTTTCCTAGAAAAATTTGAATAGTTAGTAAATTGGGCGTCCTTACCAAGTGGGATCATCTTCAGTGATATGCACTGCTCGCCAACAGCCATGAAACTACCCCAATTTCCGGAAAATGATATTATGAGTCAAAATAGGTCGAAAATCACTTCAGATTTGGAATCAGGACGCCCAATTTACTAACTATTCAAATTTTTCTTGGACAATTTTCAGTTCGGAAAAATGACATTTTGTCGCATTTTTTATGGAAGCACCCCCGTATCTCACGTAATTATTGAGGTAGGGTTCTGAAATTTGCCGGAGGAAGAGAAAGTCCAAAGATAAAGTCAATTACGTGAGATACGGGGGTGCTTCCATACAAAATGCGACAAAATTTCACTTTTCCGAACTGAAAATTTTCCAGGAAAAATTTGAATAGTTAGTAAATTGGGCGTTCTGATTCCAAATCTGAAGTGATTTTCGACCTATTTTGACTACTAATATCATTTTCCGGAAATTGGGGTAGTTTCATGGCTGTTGGCGAGCAGTGAATATCACTGAAGATGACCCAACTTGGTCATAGAGTGCATTTTTGGTATATCTCTCCCTCCAGCAAATTTCAGGATCCTTACCCAACGATTATGAAAGATACAGGGGTGATTCCATTAGAAGTGGGTCACACTGTATGTGCACATCGCACATCAGACAAATGGAGATAATTAGTCCGATTAATGTCTTTGATATTTTGGATCATCTTTTCTACAAAACCCGAAAGTATCTGTACCTGTGAACAATTTTTGGCCAAAAAACTTATTATGGCGAGATATTAACTCTCAGATTCACCCAGTATATTCAAACTATTACACGTTGAAAAAAATATGATGTGATTGATTCTCGCAGTACTTCTGCGTAGCAGTGACAACTAGCGGTGTGAGGGCGGAGGTGTGTGGTAAGGATTCGAAATAAAATGAAAAGACATCAAAAATTGTATACGGGGTGACACAGACTAATGGTATGCCCCCCTTTTATCTTTTGGTTTTCTAGCTATACGTATTTTTGAAAGTTGGAACATCGAATATGCTCACTAGTGGGCACTTTCTCACATTTCAGGAAGTTTTTTTCATTTTCCGGTTTTCCTGGAAACGACATCAACTTGCGATTTTCGAAGGGATCACCCTATATTTCATTTCGTAATCGGTTAGAGATTATTATAACGAATTCAACAATACCATTTTGGACTGGATTATTTCAAACGATTACCAAAATATTCACGTTCGAAGTTTCCATAAGCTCAATGGGTGTGACGACGCAATATCGATACTTCTTTCTCTGTCACACTCATTGAGATGATCGAAACTTCGAACGCGAATATCTTCGTTATTGTTCGAAATAACCCAATTGAACTTGGTATTATTGAATTCGTTATAATAATCCCTTACCGATCATGATCATCATAATACAGGGTGTTTCATTTGAAAATCTAAAGTTGGTGTTATTTCCAGGAAAACCGGAAGATGAAATACGAGGGGTAAATCACGGCGAAAAAAATTGTACACCAAACTTCCCATGGGTCAAAACTTCCCAAACTTCCTCGAACTTCCTCAAACTTCCTCGAACTTCCTCGAACTTCCTCAAACTTCCTCGAACTTCCTCAAACTTCCCCGAACTTCCTCAAACTTCCCCGAACTTCCTCAAACTTCCCAAACTTCCTCGAACTTCCCAAACTTCCTCGAACTTCCTCAAACTTCCCCGAACTTCCCGAAACGTTTCATCAAACGTCACAAATCAAGTACTTATAAGCAATTTAGTATTGATAGATTCAAAATTTGTTCCTTTCCTTATTGTAGGTATATATATAGGGTGGTCCGGTTTGTTATACAAAAATTCAACAGTGTGGTGTTCTTTTTAAAATAATGAAATACTTTTATTGCATTCATTATACATAATCTTCATGTCATCTTATAGAGCTTAAAAAGTTTAGTATCTTGGGTGATTTTGTGGATTGATCTCAAACCGTTTCAAACTTTTCATCAAAAAACAATATTCAGACTCGTATTTTAAACACCCCTTTATGATTTTTCTTATAATTTCAACCGAGTACAACACACTGTTGAATATTTTGTTGTTGAATATTTTGTATTACAAACCAGATCACATTGTATAGATAGGTATTACTTACGTTTATGTATAGGTGGGTACCTAAACTTGAAAGTACTTTACTGGAAGGAATTTGAAACTGAATGTCATGAATATCTGCACTGTATTTCAATACAAAATGGAATTCCACTTTATTACAATTTTGATTAATCCACCGACAGAAATCAACTACCAAACTATAATTACATAATATGCAATGCAGGTTTTCTGTACCACGAATTTTTAGGTAGGTAGGTACTATTGACATATCCGAGGACTTATCTAACAGCATCTGTTGAAAGTTCCGAAATGATAATGAACTCTTTGAAATTATGTGAAATATTATTTCTATACAGGGTGTTTCAGAGTTGTGTCGACAAAAGCCTTGACAGAAGCCTCTAGCAATAATAAAAAACCCATAATTCTTTCAGCTTGGACACCCTGTATCTCGGAAACGAAGCATTTTCGGACCCATTTTCATATGAACTTGATTTCATAATTTGTTGAGAGGAATCTTCCCTAGGCTTTTGTCACCACAGCTCTGTATATCCTGAGATATTAAGTTTCTTGGATTATATAGCCAAAGATTTTTCCCGACCGGCTCCGCCCAAACGTTCACAGACATCCTACAGCTTGCTTGGTCTTTCGGAAACTTCCCAAACATCCTCGAACCTCCAAAACTACCTGAACATCACGAAATGTTTCAGACTCCGCCGAACTTCCCAAACTTCCCCAAATCACCCAAACTTCCTCGAACTTCCCAAAACTTCCTCGGACTTCCCAAACTTCCCAAAACTTCCTCGAACTTCCCCAAACTTCCTCGAACTTCCCAAAACTTCCTCTAACTTCCCAAAACTCCCTCGAACTTCCCAAACTTCCTCGAACTTCCCAAACTTCCTCGAACTTCCCCAAAATTCCTAGAACTTCCCCAAACTTCCTTGAACTTCCCAAAACTTCCTCAAACTTCCCAAACTTCCTCGAAATTCCCAAACTTCCTCGAACTACCCAAACTTCCTCGAACTTCCCAAACTTCCTCGAACTTCCTAAACTTCCCAAAACTTTTCAAACTTCACAAACCAGGTAAGCAATTTAGTATTGATTGATTCAACTTTTTTTCCTTTCCCTATGGTATAGGTAGGTATAGGTAGGTTCAGTTAGATGCAAAGTAAAATATCGCGGTTGGATTGTGTTAGCGCTCTTATTGCAGAGGTGACTAGATAGGTGCCATCACCGTCCTAGTGCGACATGTTCATTGCATCTGACTGTACGTATATGTATAGGCAGAGGTATAGGTGAGTATACCTTAACTTAAAAGTACTTTACTGGAAGGGATTTTAAACTGAATGTCATGAAAATCTGCATTGTAATACAATACAAAATGAAACTAGACTTACAACTTTGAATAATCCACCAACAGAAATCAACCTTCTAACCAATTACCGATCTAATTACCTATATGCAATGCAATTTTTCAGTACCATGAATTTTCAGGTAGGTAGGTATTATTGAGTTATCTAACATCATCTCTATTATTTGCCGAAATGAAAAAATCGAGAAATGAATATCCGACTGAACATTGCTATCTGTTCTCAAAACTACCTAAACATCACGAAATGTTTCAAACTCTACCAAACTACCTCGAATATCCCAAACTTCCTCGAAATTCCTCAAATTTCTCCGAACATCCCAAACTTCCTCGAACTTCCTCAAACTTCCTCGAACTTCCCAAACTTCCTCGAACTTCCCCAAACTTCCTCGAACTTCCCCAAACTTCCTCGAACTTCCCAAACTTCCTCGAACTTCCCCAAACTTCCTCGAACTTCCCAAACTTCCTCGAACTTCCTCGAACCTCCCCAAACTTCCTCGAACTTCCTTGTGTCTGTACACTAAACTTCCCACGTGATTTACCCCTCGTGAAATACATTTCCTCAAATGTGAAATAGTGCCCTCTAGTGAGTATATTCGATGTTCTGAATTTCAGAAATATAGCTAGAAAAACAAAGGAGAAGAGGGTGGTACACCACAAGTCAGTGTCACCCATAAACACTGTGTCCAAGATAAGGAGGACCAGTATGGGATATTCCAAACTATGAGAGATACGGTTTTGCTTGAATGAGACAAAAGTTGTGCAGTCAAAAGACTAACAATGTGATATCAATAAATCCGAGATGCGACTCTTCGTTTTTGAGTTATTTTGAAAAACTGAATTCTTGGGTTTTCGATGTTACTTTTTTCTGACGTTATTAGTTAGGTTGGAACAAATCTATTGCAATATCTTCGCAGCAACTTTTGATGAATTCTAATATGGTCTCATCAATTTCGATATCAAACGTTTCGTCTTCGCGCAACCATCATCAACTTCATTTTCTAGTGAAAGGTCCTGATTTCGTAATGTCAAATTTGAGAAGCGCTTTTTATCCCGAATTCAACGATGTTCTACACATGAGGTTTTGATTGCGTTTTGAGTCA
This sequence comes from Phaedon cochleariae, assembly GCA_918026855.4. Classification (NCBI taxonomy): domain Eukaryota; kingdom Metazoa; phylum Arthropoda; class Insecta; order Coleoptera; family Chrysomelidae; genus Phaedon; species Phaedon cochleariae. The sequence goes on from OU896707.1 coordinate 27,086,394, forward strand.
GTTTTATTTATTGACCACATAATAATAATATCAGAAATATTGTACTAGGTTTATGAAAGGTGTTCAAAAATATTGCCGTTGTTTTCCAAACATGTGTAACATCTTCTAACGGTAGCATCAAGAACATTATTCAACATTTCAGGTGTTATACTATAAAATGCTTCCAGAACCAGAAATCTGAGATGTTTTCTATTTGGAAGTTTCGTTCATACACATAATTCTTGATATACCCCCAAAGGAAGAAATCTGGTGGGGTTATATCAGGGGAACGTGCTGGCCAAGGCGTAACAGAATAAGTGCCTTCCAGGAAATCTGAATGAAAGATCTCTCTCACATTTCTCGAATCATATGCAGGCGTTCCATCCTGCTGGAATCAACAGTCACGTACTTCCGTAAGGGGTATATCATCCAGAGTATCCTCCATGTCATTCTCGAGTAAGTTCAAGTAGCGCTGTGCTGTCAAATTATGTTTATAGAAAAAAGGGCCCAATATTCTTGTTCCCAATATTCCAGCCCACATATTGGATCCGAAACGATGTTGGTGCCTCACCTCCTTACATAAACGTTGATTCTCTTTAGACCAATAATGAACATTTATTTCATTGGAAATCTCATTATTGGTTACCATGCTCTCATCCGACCATATAACTTGATGAGGAAACTGTTCGTTTTCCTAGATTGACGCCTTTCTGTGTCACCTGGTCTAAGTCCTGGGCAAACCCTGTATTTGTATGGGTGGAATTTATGTTTGTTTGAAATGAAGTGTGCTGTTGATTTCGCTATACCCACATTGTATTGACTTGTTCGAGTTGATATTCTATCTCCTTACATAAACGTTGATTCCCTTTAGACCAATAATGAACATTTATTTCATTGAAAATCTCATTATTGGTTACCATGCTCTCATCCGACCATATAACTTGATGAGGAAACTGTTCGTCTTCCTAGATTGACGCCTTTCTGTGTCACCTAGTCCAAGTCCTGGGCAAATCTTGTATTTGTATGGGTGGAATTTATGTTTGTTTGAAATGAAGTGTGCTGTTGATTTCGCTATACCCACATTGTATTGACTTGTTCGAGTTGATATTCTATAGGTGTCTCAGTAACAGCTAAGAGGACGTTATGCACTTTCTTGAATGCTCCATTTTCCTTAAGATTATTTACCAACTTACTGTAAGTTCTTTTATCTGGTTGTCTTCTTTCTGGATACTTGTCCAGATACATGCGCCTTGCTGCGTAACAATTTCGTCTGCTCATATAATGAAACATGATAGCATATCAAACTTCTTCATTTGAAAATCCATCTTCCATATTCTACAGAAAATTCCTAACTCAACGAGAACTTTAATAGACTGATGCCAGAGTAAATGTCAAACTAACAATCAACAACAATCATATTTACTCCCTTTTCAATGCCTACTTTTTCTGTCGATAGCAATGAACACTAATTCATAAAATTTTTGTAACGGTTCAAGAAATAATCTTGCAAATTCAAGCTGTTGTGCTGTGGGATACAAATAATTTTTAACAGTAGATTGAAAATGGTTCAATGCGGTTCTTACCTGTAGTAAGAAAATCAAGAAACAATGTCCCCTCAAGTTCGAGAGTTTAAAAAGCTCATGGAAACATGTTCGAATCTCTAAACTTTTCCTGATAATGGTCAAAACTGACTCAAAACGCACTCAAAACATAATGTGTATAACATCGTTGAATTCGGAATAAAAAGTGATTCTCAAATTGGACATTATGAAATCAGGACCGTATTTGAAAAAATGAAGTTGATGATGGTTGCGCGAAGACGAAACGTTTGATAGCGAAATTGATGATGTCATATAGAAATTCAACAGATTTGTTTCGACCTGACTAATAACGCCAGAAAAAAAATATCGAAGACCCAAAAAATCATATCAATTATATTGATTATAGAAATACTTTCCCACCTTTTATATCAATTTGCATCAAGGGACCATAGGTAAGCATTGCTGTGAAATCTGTGGAACCGCTTATTTAAAAATACCTAATATAATAACGAATGACAAGCTCACGGTACACGACTTGCTTAGTTAGACTGAAGATTGTCAGTTGTGTAATACTGATGGCAACATATACAGTAGTCGTTGTATGAACTTTTTTTTCTTCGATTCTTCGAGCTGTTATCACTTTTATCAACTTGTGGAAGACATGTAAAATGTGAAGTGAACAATATGCAACAATGATAGGTAGATAAATACAGTGATAGTGTATAGTTGGTAATGATAATCCTTCATTATCGTCATTCAGACCTTGACAGTAGCTGTTAACGAAGCTAACGATTAATTTAAACAGAAATGAATGGATCGAAATTCACGATTGTTGAAATTGAAAGGTATATAACTCTGACCTAACGATAATTATCTTCGAGGTTATGTATGTTTTTATTTCTTTCGCAATTATCCGCAGCCCACACACGTGCCGCTCACCCGAGGCTGTGGATTATTGTTAGTAATTATCATTATTAGTGCAGGCAATGAGCACGCAATCAAAATTCTATATAGACAGGTTTAGTTTGTTCTTCGTACTTCTAATAATTCTAAGGAAGTCATAAAATTTTGATGTTCGATGATCATAAATTGATTTGTTATTACGAATATTCTGGTGTTAATTTTACAAACGAACAGATGAATGAAGAAAAATCGAGTACTTAGTGCATCATGAGAGTCTCATTTTGAAATAGATTTTCGTTTGTATTGCTGAACTTGCTTAAGTTGATTTTTCCCCATAGTTGTCCATGTTCATGGCATGATGTGAATAGAGAAAGTCATAGAAAAAATCAAGTTCAGCAGGTAGATCAAGCACACGAACAGGACTATTATTTGACACTTTTCAAAACTGACGGAAGTTTTGAAGCGTCTTGCTTTACGCAATCAGTTGCATTACGAAGTCAACTTGCCTACTTAATTTTCTACATGATCGATAGAACTCTTGTAGAACTGGTCATTATTTCTGTTCAAGCGAAATTTTTCATCAAAGTCAGAAAAAAAAGAGACTACAAGCCTAGTTTCACGGCGAAGTATATTAAACAAGTGTGTTGGAAACGATAACCGAGCCACGTCCTAGGACATGGTCGTGTAATATCGGTAATATACGGAACTTCAAACAAACCGAAGTGCTAATAATATAGAAGGCATTCCGTGTTTTTAAATTGCATGCTGATGTAAAGAAATGGTTTTCATTAACAAAAACGCTCCAGAAAAATTGGCATGCATCCGTCGTTTGACCAACGGTGGAAAATTTCGGGAAAACTGTGAAAATTGATTCAGGTTTTCCGTGATTCCACACTGCATCAGAAACATACTTCATCTGTATAATTAACTAAGATTGTAGGTAGGTAGGTAATATTCATTTTTGTTCAAAATACCACTATTATAGATGGAATGATAACCCTCTATTTCGAAAGGACTTGTGTCATATACTTCAAATGTTTCTGTTAGTACTATGCTTTGAAAATCGGAAGTGAATTGATTCAGAAATAATATGAACTGATCGTAGTTTTTTAGAATGCTCCTAATATTCACTTGTAATAATTTAATGATACTTGTATGACTTTTCTCAAGTATGTTGTAATATACAATGGAGTTAATTATATGGGATTTAAATGTTTCGTTTTCATATTCACTAAGATATAGATCCATTTTTATTTTCCACGACTTGAAGTTTCTCAAAATGTTGAGGTTTAGTGTTTTAGCGACTTTCGTATTTCTTGATCATCCTTTGATAGATCTACAAATGAAACTTTGGAACCCCTGAGATTATTACATTTTCTCAAGACATCCTGTTTTGTTAAAAACGAGACAAACTCAACTAGAATTGGTCGATTTGTTTTCCGTTTCCCAATGAACTGAATATTGTTTATATAAATCTTCTCCAATTTCAGGTTTAACAGCTGATTTATGCCTGTAATTGTGCAATTCACCAAATCCTCTTTGGGAATACTGAATCCAAAAATGACAATATTGTTTTTCCTTTGCTTTCGATCTATTCTTTCATATTTGTTCTCTAGTGTAACTGTTGTTTCTTCTAGGATTTGCAACCTGTTTTCTTGGTGTTCAATATGTTTCTTGAGATCAAATATTTCTGTTTTCATTTCGTAAATTTTTTCATTTAAATTTTTCTTCAGAGCTTCGGTCTGTTTATTATTTTCCTCACGTATGAAATGTTTGAGTTGCACGATAATATCGCTTTCAACGGGCATATTTTTATTAGGTTCGCGTATATGGCTCGCTTTAGCTGCAATCTCTGTGAGGCGCAAAAAGTATCGTTTTTATTCCAATGTTTCAAAATTATGGGTGAGCGAATATAGTATTTCAATATGATTTCTATTCATTTACTCTTTGAGCTGAACTATTTGTTGAAATTTTTCACTCATCTGTTCATGGCTTATTTCAACCACGAATGTTCTTATAAGCGATCTTCGGTTCACACTTATAATATGTGTATATTTGCACTTTTGTAGAGGACTGACTGACTGAAATTTATTTGATCAGAAAGATGACCATACACTATATCGATATATCAATAACAATCGATATGTCGATAACTATCGACAACTATCGATATTTTTTATCGCTTGGAGCGCACGAAAGAGAATCCCTATAATGTTCGAAGAACATCGTGCGTTCCTAGGGAGGATAGGGACAGGAGGTAGGTATTGGAATTTTTTTTAACTTTTGGAGATTATAATTATGTTGTTGGGAATACTTCCACAGGCAATGAATTCCAGAGCCTAGCCGTTCTATGGATGAAGGAGTCTTGATAAAGTGCTGTTCGACATCTTTCGAGGTTGACAACGAAAGGATGTGCTGACTGGGCTTGTCTAGTTCGTCTGATTGGTATTGCTAGTGAAGGGATGATAGCAGAGATTTCCGAAGAACATTTCCCGTGGAAGTATCGATAGAAAAGTGAAAGGTCGATAATTATGGATATATGGATAATTATCGATATATAACTATCGCTTTCTTCTGAATATTGAAGACAATGAATTTATTTTATTTATGTGGCCCGAGACGGTTTCGTAATATTTAGACAATAGTTCTAATATTTTTGAAATACATTTTTATTGTTTTCAAAGGTTTGTTTAGGGGTGAAAATATATTGCATAGGTAGGTGAAGGTAGTTTTTATGCTGATTCAATTAGTTTCGTTGAAGATTTTATACATTTTGGTTTGGATAAATTGTAAGATTATTTTGAGTTGGGCGTGGGAAAAAAATCCACAAATATCTATATCTATATATAATTTCAAAAATATCGATAACTATCGATATATCGATAAATATCGGTAACTATCGATATATCGAACTTATCGATATGTTTTGACTCGATTATCGATGTGTGAAATCCTATGTGAAATCTAATATCGCGCAGCCCTTGAGCCCTTGAGCTTTGCATAACTCCCTAATGGGTTGGGTCGGCCTTGGCCTTGGGGAATTATCAATTAAGTTTTTTTCATAATATTTATTTGTTGTACGAAATACGAGATTTTCTTTTATCTATTCGAGCGCTCGGTGCGAAATCCCTATTTCTCTGTCGAGTATAGATAAGTATCATAATATTCCTGACCTGCTCGATGCTGAGTCACCACCTCCTCACATAAATGAATGATGATAGAATGATAAATCACATAATTTTCGCGACCCTGACTTTTTCTTATATATAGGCTTGAAATATCCAACTAATTATAGACCATTGTTTTCATTACTCACTTGATTTACAAACAAACCTATTAGCCAATACATACTTGAGTGTCTTTTTCGATCCATTCGACCTTGTTCACTATGCACCTTTTCATACAGTATGTGGAATATTCAACAGTGAATACACAAGTGGTGGTAATTTCTTGACTATTCCAGTCTTCGAGAACCAATCTGTATCGACCACTTTCACGGTTTGTCCCGAGGTTTTTCCTCTATTACAGTGATTATTTTTTTTACATGTCAAAATGTGACGTTTTCCTTGTTTCAACCAATATCAATGCGTGATTCTAGCCAATCATTCGGAATCATACTGATAATTTGTTAGTATCAAATTACCGCGATGACTTATTCACGTTTGGATCTTCCTTCAAATGGATACAAAAAGGGACCCATAGACTGCGATGTTGATAGGCTGTTTTGTTCGACTAACAAGTCTGTTCGAACAAAAATTGCGCACAACCGAAGTGTGTGGCTGTAAAATGTTCGTTTTCGCTGGCCACACACTTTAGTTTTGTGTCTTTTTTGTTCGAACAGACTTGTTCGACGAACAAAACGGCCTACCAACAACGCAGTCTATGGGGCACCTTTAGAGAATTAGCATTGACTTGACTTGGTTGTCAAGGTAACGCAGCTATTTGTCTCAATGTAAACATTTCGAATTCAGAACCGACGCCATTGTTAAGTATCAGTCAGACTTCGTATTTTGTGATTTTCTCTAACGTTTAAACGAGTTGGTATAGGTTCGGAAAAACTTTACAATTATTATTAGTCATTAACAGAAACCGACATGAGCACGAGATTTGGTCAAAGCTCGGCTGATTCAATACATTTAGCTGTCGAACAAGCAACACCAATCAACACCACAAAAAGCAAGAATACGATATGGAAACAGTTTTTGGAGTTCTGCCTTGAACGTAATTATGAGTTGACTGCAACAACCGAGATGAAACAAATCGCATCAATTATGGAGGACTGGGCATATAACATGCGAAAAAAAAATGGAGAAAACTACAAAGAATCTGTTGTCAAAACTTTGTGGAATGTCACCGCAAAACTTATCCAGGAAAAATATTTCAGGGAGTATAATAGAAACATTGATCCGTTCACTGATATTGAATTTAAGACCGCGCGAGATGCGCGGAATTGCAAACGTCGAGAACTTCAACATATTCCTGAAAAAAGAAAAGCATCTTCTGTTGCTCTCAAGAAAGAAGAAATAGAAAAAATGATAGCAGCATGGGACGAAAATACTCCAAATGGCTTACAAAGGAAGTTTTATCATACTGCTAGCTACGAATTGGCTTGGAGAGGCGGAGAAGCGACAAAAGCATTAGTACAGTATTTTAGAGAAGAAATGGATCATTATGGAAATCAAACTGGAAGGATAGAATATAATCCAATAATTTCTAAAACAGCACAAGGAGGATCGCACAGGTTATCTGATAGCAAATTTTTAACGCCAAATGAAAATGAGACTGAAAAATGTCCAGTACGTCTCTTTCGGAAGTTAATGTCGAAAAGAAGTGCAAATATTCAAATTGATCGTTTATTTTTAACACCTAATCCAAATTGGCAGCAACCTTTGTCTAAGGGGTGGTACAAAAATCTTCCGGTAGGACAAAATGAAATAGCAAAATGGACAAAACAAGCGGCCCGAAAGATTGGCTTGGATCCTAGCAAAATCAAGGTTACAAACCATTCACATCGTTCTTCTGCTGTGACACAACTCGCTAAAAGTGGAGTAAGTGAGCAGCAGTTGTTGAAGATAACTGGACATTCATCTGCAAGCTCCATCAAACCCTATCTTCAACTTGACAAAGAGCATCACGCAAGCATGATAAACAACTTGAGAGGAAACACTGTTTCGACCTCTTCATCTCAAGGAAATTGTACAATAACATACAATAATTGCACCATTACAAACGTAAATTGTAAACATTCTTGATTGTTTGATATATAATTATTTGATATATAATTGTTTGATATATAATTGTTTGATATATAATTGTTTGATATATAATTGTATGATAAATGATTGTTCAATAAATAATTGTTTAATAAACATATTCTGGGGCATTTTGCGAAATAGTAAAAAAAATAATCACGCCGAATTACATTCGTGTTGGTTATTTTTTTAAATAATTTTAACTAGATTTAGCACTCGTCTTTGTTGCTATTGAGAAATCCCACTCGTGGACTTCGTCCACTCGTGAAATTTCTATAGCAACAAAGATTCGTGCATCTAGTTAAAATTATCAAAAAATTACCACCACTTGTGTAATTACTGTTGATAATTTTTGTTTACTAAAAATCGAGGGGTGTCTCACTTCAACAAAATGTGTACACCAGATCGGATATTGTGAGATTTGAAGCAATTTTGATAAGATTTGTTGCAATCCCTAAGATTTGTAAGATTTCTCTAGATTTCTAGGGATTTTTTTAAGATTTAATAGATTTATAAAAGTTTGCGAAATAAGGTTTTTAAGATTTCTCAGATTCCTAAGAATTGATAAAGGATTTGCGAAATTTATCGAAGTTTTTATATCTCTTGGAGCGCACGGCAAGGAATCCTTATGATGTTCGGAGAACATCGTGCGTTCCTATAGGGTGGAAGGGAGAGGAGGTAGATGCTGGATGTTTTTTCAAATTATGGAGATTATAAGTTCTTGGAAATACTTCCTCAGGCAATGAATTCCAGAGCTTTCCCGTTCTATAGAGAAACGAGTTTTGATATAGTGCTGTTCGACGTATTTAGAAGTTGACAACGAAAGGATGTGCTGACTGCGCTTGTCGAGTAAGTCTATATATCGTCTATAGTACGTCTGACTGGTATTTCCAGTCGTGGAATGATAGCAGAGATTTCTGAAGAACATTTCTCCGTGGAAGAATCTATAGAAAATGAAGGGTCGGCGACCTTTCTCTGGTGTTCCAGTGATGTTGAAGTGTTAGTGAGTATGGGATCACCCACCAGCGGATGGCTCTTCTCTGGATGGAATCTAAGAGCATCAGAGTATGTTTAGGGGCTGAACCTGATATGTGAGAATAGTATTCTAGTACAGCTCGTATCTGTGCTTTGTAGATCATGCGAAGCTGTTGAGGTGTAAAGTAGCTTTTCGCAGCACGGAATAAAAATCCGAGATTTTGTGAAATTATGACGTTATGAAGGATTTGAAATGCGAACGGCACACACCCCCACCTTTCCTTATAATTCGCGACGATATCGGATTGAGAGATTTTTGCTTGGGATTGAGAGATTGTCACAATATTCCTGGAATTGAAAGGATTTGAAGAAAGATTGACAGATTCTATAAGAGATTTACGAAATCTCAAGAATCAAGCTGTGATTTCCAAACATTGACACATTATTTCCGCGAATTGTCAGATTCGAAGAGAGATTTTGGGATTGGAAAAGATATTTGATGTGGATTTTCAAGATTGAAGCTTGGATTGGTGAGATTTCCAAGATTCGAAGTGGATTCGAAGAAAAGTGTACACCATCAGATTGTCAGAGTGAGAAACTCCTTGCTAAAAATATATTCAGCAGCACTTCACGAGTGGTGGAAGTCTTTTAACTATTCCATTCTTCGAGAACCAATCAGTATAGACCACTTTCACGGTTCCTCCTTGCAGTGATATTTTTTGTTTTGAATTGAATTGAAACACACGTGACCAAGCAACCTCGTTTTTCAGAGATGCAATTTAGACATTTAAGAGCTCAATGATGTTGAAAGCCAGAATGATGGTTCAGTGTGCGCCACTCTCTAGAGGCGCTCGTTTATTGTATGATTCAATCATGAAGTAGTCATACGAATACAACTCGAGATACTATTTTTCCTGCAAATATTTCTTCGATCGACATACTCCAGCTTGCTTCTTTCATTTCTAAATTATAAGGCAACAAGCTGTATCAGTTGCCGAATATTTTCGGCAAAATTGTATCACTAGTGGTATTACATATGATAACTTTAATTAGATGCACGAATCTTTGTTCCTATATAAATTTCACGAGTGGACAAAGCAACAAAAAAGAGTGCTAATCTAGTTGAATTTTCTGAAAAATATTACCACACGAATGCGAGGGGTAAGTACTTAGCCATTTTTTGTACACCAAGGGGTAATGAATGCCTCAATTCACCGAAATTACCCTGCAATGCCCATTTTTCGGTCAACAATACCCCGCATTGCCCAATATTGCCCTCCAATGCCCAACATTGCCCCCGCAATGCCCAACAATGCCCCTCAATGCCCAACAATGCCCCTCAATGCCCAACAATGCCCCTAGTGCACTATATAACTATCTCTTTTCATTCCATGTGTTGAAGAGAGACAGACTATATTGAAATATAAAAACTGACTGAACCAGAGATAGGGGCCTCTACATGAGCTTTAGGTAATCATAAATGAGTTACATACATAGGTATTTTTACAAAAAATACCATATTCAAACATAAATCATAGTTCAAATTCATTTTAATGTCTTAGTGAATCAATAATCTAATGGGACGAGAAATAATGAATAATTATACATATTTTATCAAGAAATTACACATAACAAGCAGTCGAACATGAAACAAACATAGAAACACACGCCTTTTCGCAAAAACAACTTAGGACTTGAGACGAACATTTTGTCTCTCCTATACTTGATAACTAAGTAGTTATTCCTAGAGGAACTTCTTTAGACAGTATCACATTAATTCAGAGATCATAGTTTGGTAACAGAAACACTGGGCATACATATAAGTCCAGATATTAGGTAACAGTACTAAAATCTCGACTAAAATTAAACATTTTTTTAAGTTTATAGTTATTAAAAAAACTCTCTCTGAATTCTTTCTCGAAACTAGAACAAAGTTGAGATTTTCTTGAACCAAAAACAGCTTGAACCTGAATATATATTTTGTTAAAGCACATCACACTGGATATGCATTTTTTTCCGACTCCAAATAAAGATTGGAAATGTTCACTTTATCCGCTCTTTTAGGAGAAACAGAGAATTTTCCCCAAATACAAGTGGTCCGTGAAAAATACATTCTTTTGGTATCCCGAATCTGTCTTGGTTCTTTTTCATTACGAGTCCCAGATACCAGTTTTTATCAAATACCACTGCATAGAAATTATCTATTCATCCATTTCGGGATCGAAAACGTCAAGTTTTTTCATCATCCTATCTTCTTCTGGATCTTCTCCCAAAGAGTAGAATGCCTCCACATCTGTGGAATCGTCTAAAACGATATCTGGCTCATTTTCTTCTTCTGAAGAATCTCCGATACATTCAGTTTTCTTTTTCTTAGTTTTTGAATTGTCAGCAGGTATTTTTGACTTTCTCTTTTGGACAGATCTAGGATATAGAATTGAAACGCTGTATGCGATCGTTACTGATACGTCCCTATACCCCTCATTCAGAAGCCAGCATAATGATGATTTTTTTATTATAATCATATTATAATTTCCCAAAGTGACTTTCACATATGGACTTTTCTCATCTATATCGTAGTTTTTACTCGAATAGTCGGTTGAATCCTATTCCAATCCAATCCAAAGCTATAGCTGTAGCTGGAGTTCATGACAGCATGACGTGATGCGAAAAGCTTGAATGGCGCAATCAGAATGTAGACGGACTACGGAGGCATCACTTTGAACGATATAACTGAATATAGTGACCTTGAACAGAAACGGATGCGCGCGCAACAAATTAGGCCCAAACATTGCTCCACATTGCCCTTTCAGTGCTATTTCAATACCCCGCATTGCCTAACAATGCCTCACAATACCTTGCAATGCCCATCAATACCCTGCAGTGCCCGACAATGCCTCGCATTACCCCGCAATGCCCCACACTGCCTCGCATTGCCCCGCAATACCCCTAAGTTGTACACCGGATTGCCCCATGTACTTACCCCTTGCACGAATGTTTTTCGGCGTCATTATTTTTTCAACTGAATATGTTTAAACAAAAATGATACGAAACCGTAGTGTGTGTAGCCAGTGAAAACGAACATTTTACAGCAACACACTTCGGTTGGGGGTTTGTTGTTCAGAGGTTCGAAAAAAGTCTATCGTCGAACAAAACAGCCTACCAGCAACGTAGTCTATGGGCCCCTTTATATACCTACTGATTCAAACGAATACTGTAAAAAAATCATCGCTGTAATTTGCTACTTACAAATTATTAGTATAATTTCGAATAATTATTGGCTAGAATTATGCATTGCTATAGGTTAAATCAACGAAAACGTCATATTTCGACATGTGAAAAAAATAATCAATGTAAATGTTTTTTATTGCAACGTAATAGGTTCTAATAGGTACTCATTCCACGGAACAGGACCTCTTCACAAAAATAATTATCATTCTTCTAGTGAGGTATCGCAATTTCGAAACAGTCACTTTGTTTTTATGTTTTTTGTAAAAAACTCTAAACTAAATGTATCCTCGTCGTCAGAGCAATATGAGAATACAAAACTTAGCCCCTTCCTGGAGTTTCTCCTGAAACGCCCATGCGGAAAGAAGACATATTCAACTTCATTCAAAAACCTAAAGTCAAATTTGAAGACTGACCATGACGAAAAAATTGCATTCGTAATTTTTGTCTGTTTTCGAATTATAGGTGAAGTTCATCGCCCTACTATATAGTATAGTATCGTTTGAACTATGAGACAGATTATAATTATTTGGACTTTCCTCCATTCGATTTTTATATGTAATCGAGTATGTAATACAACAAGTGGATTTATGATTATCGAAGTACGAATTTCTTTGATTCTGAGATACAAATTTTGTTGCTTGTCAAAGTAACAGTTTGATCCGATAAAGGAATGATATTTTCGATAATTCATTTCGCTAGATCATTTGGGATTTTCACTTCGGGTATCAATACAGAGGGCGTATCTGAATAACACCAAAAAAAATTCAGGGGTGATTTTTGTGATGAAAATTAAGGTAGATGTTTCGGAAAAGTGACACCTTTCGGAGAAAAAAATAATGGTTTTCTTCTTCTTTCCCCCTATATAATATATATATAAAATAATACTGAATGGCTTCTTCCTGATAGCACATTCCAAGTGGTACAAGTGGAATAGCTACTTGTAATCCTGATTGAACGTGGACATGTTCACTTTCAAGGCTTCCTACAATAATTTAATGATGCATTTCCGAATGCAATCATTTTATGTGATATATTTTCTGATCTCAGAGGGCATATTATTGACCGTAACCTAACACTTTATCTGCAAAGGAAATATTCTGGTAGACCAACTTTTTTGTCCATAGATATTCTTGACAAATACTGACTATAATGATTTCTCACCACTTTTCTGAATAACTTTTCGACATAGGTATCTTTTACTATAAACCGATGTCAAATTATTTTCCGGAGTAGATATCTGTCACTGAATAGTATTTTATGCAACGATCATGTGATGATAGCCGATGATAGCTATATTGCTATATTATTGTGAACCAAGGGAGGAACAAGATTAATATCGATGAAACAGGGTTAACTAAACTTCATTTACTGTTGAGGTCACAAAAATGCGCAAAAATGACTATTTTTCTGTGACGGGAAAAAAGTTTGGCATTTCATCTCTGTTGGCAGATTATAAAATGTCACTTTTCATAAATTACTTTTTTCCCGTTGGAAAAAAGTGAGTACTTTTTTGCCGGATATACAGGGTGTTTCAAAAAAACCTAACCACCTTGCTAGGGTAGTTAGAAGATTGCAAAATAAGTTGGGTTTGCTCAGTAAAAAATGTCCTAGTTGGTTTTCATTCGCGTAAATTTCTAGCCGCTTGAAAATTAACGTGGCATTTTTCTTGATTTTGGCACGTTGAAACCAACCGAAAATTCTGAAAAAATATGGAATAGAAAGTATTCGAGTGATGATTCTATTTAAGAAAAACATCCTATTATAACAAAGTTGTATCTATGGTGGAAACTCAATTTGGATAACCCTGTATACTTAGGTCAGTTGTACAAGGTGGCTGGAATTCGAGCCTCATCATTGGGATCTTGCAATCCGTAAGAGATACAGGGTCGGATAAATTATGACAAAGTTGCGCAATTCGATGCCTAACAAAATGCCGTTCTGAAACTTGGAAAATTCCGAATACTCTCGGAGATTTCCGAAAAAAATCGAAAGTTTATAAAACCGTTTTTATATTTTTCTGGCGATATTTGGAGAAATTAATCCATATGAATAACACTTTATCATAAGGCCTGTTCGTTTCTATTGCTAAACTTACTAAAGTTGATTCTTTCTCCTTAGTTTTCTCTGTTCATGGCATTTTGTAAACAAGGAAAGTCATTGAAAAAAATCCAGTTCAGCAGGTAGGGCAAGGACAAACGAACAAGCCTATAGTCACTCTTTCTTGCCTACAAGATAACCTTTTCAAATTCGAAATCTGACGTTTCGTCTTCCAGAAACCATTATCAACTAATTTTTTCTAAATACAGACCTGGATTCTTTATTTTAGTTTTTTGTTACATTTGGATAGCCCAAAAACTATGAGCTATCACCGAGGCTATCACAAATTTCGATTTTCGAATGTTTTGATGACAAACATTGACGGTTTCTTTATTCTTTCAAAATATTCAATCCGAAACTGTTTTCAAAACATTATTATTCATCAGTAATATAACAAAGGAACGCTAATTACCACCTAAACATCACTGGCAAAATTTTAATGGAACCTCCCACCCCTCCACTGCCTAATTATTACGAAACTAAACTTCTGGCAAAATAATATCTATAATCCTCAGCTAATTGATAACAACTATGCTTGAATTCAAAAAATAACAAAACGAAATTCTAAAGTAAACGCTCGAATAACCTCCCTTGCACCTCTAGACATTTTCGTATGCGTCTTCGCAGGTTGCCCGCGTAATCGCGCGCTGGATCATTCTTTCTCTAGCTCGTAGGGTTGATATTTCGAACATTAAATTTTGGCGTGAAATGTTCATGGCCCGTGGAATATCTTTAAATGAACGGTTTTTCAAATATCTCCATAAAAAGTAATCCAGCGGGGATAAATCGGGGCTCCTTGCAGGCCAGCGCATCACCCCTTAATTTCCAATCCACTGATTGGGAAATGTTTCATTCAAATACTGAGTGACGGCCCTTCCATTGTGGGGTGGTACGCCCTCGGGTACGCCATCCTGATGGTGCCACCATATTTGCTGGAGTATATTTTACGGCTCGTCATCCAGAGCATCTAAATTTTGGATGAAATGAAGGTACCGATCACTATTCAAATTCACATTATAAATAATTGGCCCCAAGATTTTGTTTCGATACAGCCTCACCCAGACATTAAATGATGTCCGTCCCTGCCTTCGCACTTGCTGATTTTGGTGCGGATTTTCCACTGCATAATAATGCTCATTATTTCTGTTGAAAAGGCCGCTCGTGGAAAAATTGCATTCATCAGTACAGATAATGTTATTAAAAAAATCTTCATTCTGTTGCAATTTTCCATCAAGCCAATTGCAGAATTCAAGCCTTCTTTCACTATCTCCTGGTCTAAGTTCTTGACTGACATGTAAGGATAATAACTATGATTTTTGAGAATATTCGGAATTCGGCTTCTTGGGATATTTAACTGTAGAGCAAATTGTCTTGTGGAACCTCGAGGATTTTCTGTAACCTTCAAACTTTCTCGATGAAATATTATGGCAAATATCGAATTAAATAAATAATCATTTCTTACCGCATTTATAACACCTCCTTCATCTTCAGCTTCAAATCTTTCTCCATACGCATTTCGGCGTTCACTAAAACTACCATGCAGATTCGAATTCTTGTCCAATTTATTGAAATACGTGTAATGCGGTTGTGATCGTTCGGTTTATTGCTGTAAATATCTCGCACAAAAAATTTTGCGAGTTTCAATTTACACTATTAAAAATTCGGACCATATCACGTTTTTCTGTATTGAAAAACACTATTTTTGATATCGCAAATTATTCAAAACATTGAACTGTCATACTTGGACAAGTGGTTGTGACTTTTCATCTCAAAAATCAAGGCCGCGTTTTTCATTTTCGGTAATATTTTGAAAAAAAATAAAGAAACTGTCAATTTTTGTCATCGAGAAATTTCAAAATCGAAATTTGTGATTTCTCGTAGTCTTCGGGCTATCCAAAGAAAACAAAAAATTAAATAAAAAATCCAGGTCCGTATATAAAAAAATAAGTTGATGATGGTTTCTGGAAGACGATCTGACGTTTCGTCTTCCAGAAATTCCGGAAATTGTTCTTTGAATAAATTATAACTATATCATAGCAGCAATGGAATGTTATAAGTTTTTTAATCCTACTACGTCGAGTTTCATGGATGATTCTCATAAATATCTTATTTGATGAATGAAGTTGATCACTAATAAAAATAAATTATATTTTGCAATAGTATACATAGTAGACACCACACAAGGTACTGAAAGGCACATTGAGAGCTGATCTATACTAGTAGATGTAGATCTATGGTACCAGTATTACTTGAGTCGATTTTTGATCTAGTTATTCGTTAGCATATGTCTAAAGTTTGTCTAGTTGTCTTCTTCTTCTATTTTTTCATTCGTTTTTTATTCGTTAGCATTTTGCTAGCTCACCACAGTTTGCCGGCCACAAAATTTGAAATTGCTTTATTTTGAAAATAAAAACGACTTGGACTTCATCGATCGCCATTATGTAGAGCATGGACATAAAAATGATGAGTTCCTAATTCATTTTATTAAAATTCATCTGAAGGACATCGATTATACCTAAGTACGTAATTCTATAGGCAAAAAATTTGTTTCATAATGAAAAGTACGTGTTTTCCTCAGTCAAAATCTGTTTCATTATGGAAACAATGTTAAAATGAACAATATAATTGAATCGATAGCAGATTTTCAATTCGCGAATTGAAATACGGAAGAAGAAAATATAGTTTATTGATTTAAGTGTGACGAAAGTAACATTTATTGAACCGAAAGAACAGTTCACTAGGTGTACTTCGGGTCTCTGGGTGTCAATTCTCCAGGAATGTATTGACAGTCAACTCTGCGAGATCTTATACTGATATAAATGATGTGCTCACAGTTTAGTTTTGATCGCAACAAAATACCGTAGCAATTTGGCATGGTGCATTTTGGTTTTACGTTCTAATTTCCGAACGAAAAAACGACTATTTCAGAAGGCAAGTACTTATCGCCGGCACACACAAACTTTTCTCCCGCAATCACTTCTCATCTGCTGCAGGGTTGCCAGTTCTACTAAATTTTTAGTAGATCTCCTGATTTGCATATTGATCTATCGATCTACTGAAACATTTCATAACCTACTGAAAAATATTTAGACAAAGCTTAATACTTATCTGATTCAGATCAAATTTAATTTTTTAAAGACCTCTGTTATAACAGTTGGTCTCTTACGTTCTATTTTTCATTTGATTTGTGTTCTTGTTCTTCACTTTTTCTATTCGTTTCTGTTTTTAATATACTCAAATCTCATAAGTTTATATGTAGGTAACTGTATTATGTGATATTTGTCAGTATTTTCAAATAGAGAATTAGGAATATGATAATTTTTATGAGAATGTTCGTTTTGTTTGTTTCTATTTTGTTGGAAATATTACTATTCTGTTTAAAAGTACCTAATGTTTTGACGTCATAGGTATATTTCATTTAGGGATCGACCGATACCGATATTTATATCGGCCTATCGGTGATATCGGCCTCATTGGCCGATTATCGTATCGGCCGATATCAAAAACCGATAGACCGATATATTTTTTAATAGGGAAAAAAAAAATTATTTGAAAAATGAATGAAAAAAATACACTTCCATCAAAAATATATCTTTATTACCAATAAAAAGTATGTAACGTAATGTTACACTTCGTTCATGACGTTACGAAAATACTGCAGAAAACAGAGCTATGCATTATTGTTTACCTACTTTTCACTCTCTTTTTCATTGGTTCATAATTGAATTCATCTGTGATGTTGACTGCTGGCTATCGATTGGTATTTCTCTGTTCGTTGTTATTGATTCTAACTCAATTTTTGCTGTAAATAAGGAATTATATTGTGATTTTTAGCCTACTAGTTATCGTTATTGCATACCTCTTGGTCAGAATGTTTTGTTTACAAATTTTGGTAGGTAGGTAGTTGGTTCCTGGAATTGTCACACATGACTGATTCAGTCCACAGGTATTTCGCCAAATTTCATCTTGAATTTCGAGTATCATTCTTGTAATTATTGTTGCCGTTATATTTCCAAATAAATATCATTGTTATGTAATTATTGTAATTATTGAAAATGTCACTGTCAGCTTGATGACGTTTAGTCTCTATTGACGGTAATGACACTAATGACGGATGACCACTATTTGCGAACCTCTGCATGCATCTTCTCGAATTTTCGACATTGTCATCATGGAACATTGACCCATAGTTCCCTTGCTATCATCACGAATACGGACTCTAACGGCTCACAATCAGCACCATATCTCGTTATGATGATTTGGCACTCTGTATCTTCGCCATTATGTACCTGTTTGTTGATTTGGCACTAATTCCTTGTAAGTATGGGCGTTATGGGTTATGTTACATGGTGATAAAGGGTCATCGCACGGGAAGAAGATGATGACGTATTTCGCCCCACTATTCAGGTCTACAATGATCCTCAGTTGCGCATGACCGCGTTTGAATATTTGAAGTTTCAAATCCAAACAATAATAACTGGCAATAATATATTCTGACTTGAAATAAATGGTGATTCAATGATATTCCTTCTTTTCTGATGGTCTCGACACCTCTCTTGATATTATCGACATAGTTTTCACTACCATGGTGAGGTAGAAATGCCATGTACAGGGTGTTCGCGGGGATATCTCCCGCCTATAATTTTATATCGTCCGGTGATTGATGTGTGTGGGAGTATAGGGGAAGATACACAAAAAAGGGTGATCTTCCGGTGAGATGTGGCAAGGACAGCCCCTTCGATCTTCATAGGCACCATTTTGTCTGCAGCAGTCTACCAGCCTGGTCACAAAAAGTAAGCCGTGAGATCTGTTTCTTGAATAATTTCGAATTTGTCTAACATTCGATTTTCCATTACTTAGTGTTGGGATTAATTAGGAAAAGATCTCAAATTTGGGATATCCATTATCATCGCTGGGATGATGGGATTCCTGTTGCCTCTATAGAGGGATTCTTCGTGGCTGAAATCCACGTGGCCGAGCCGACCTACATCACCACTTCTGGAACCCACACAACATCCAAGGTACTATATATTCTTTTAATCATCAGCTGCTATTTTCTTGTCATTCCTTGTGTTGGTAAAATAACGCACGATTGTCGTCATTCCATCTAGGGTTCCTTTTATCGGGCTAAAGCCTCCTCACCTACCGATCGTCGCGTTCGAGATTTGGGCCCCATCAGCCCAGACCTGGGACTGTCTTGTAGCCGTCTGCAGTCAACGCTACGCTGCTTTAATTCACGTTTTTGGGGCCTGCTTATTTGTGGCTGAAAGGCGACACACAGGAGACACCACCTGACAACGCTGCCTGACTTCACCTGATCCCCCTGTACATCAGGACCTGCTCATAATTTGGTGAGTTCGTTCCATGCACCACCAGGGATAGTATTTTACTTGGGATAAACTACCACCAACCATAATTCATCAGTTTTAAATTTCATTCAACATAATATAATTGCAACATGACATTGATTTAATAGACACTCAGTATAGCTACAAAATATACCCCTGTAAACCAAAAGTGCACTGCGGTAAAATAGGCCTTATTATTTCTTTTGTCTCATTGATACTGATTAACTGAGTTATTTTGTTGATTAATAAGCTATATATTATCATACTGTCTCAGAGAGTTGATTTTGAGCAGTGATTGTATTATTTTACACTGATCTGAAGAGTTGATTTCAGTCAGTCAATTTATATTTCTTGTTGTTGCAATAATTGTACACTGTTCAGGTAATATTACTATTGATACTCAGTTACTTTGGAAGTCTTGAGCCAACTATAGTATCATTTGGAGCACATTATTTGTCATTTCAGAATTTACTTGTGATTAAAAGCATATTCATCCCTATCAAACTTAGTATTTTACTATGCCTAACGTACCCACCCATTTGTCCCGCTGAACTACCAGTGTCTAGTTTCTACGGTATCAAACTGGGCACTAAAAACACTTTTTCTGTTGTCAATACATTTAAGATTTAAAACACCTAATAAATCTTAGGTAATTCATCAACCAAACTCAGGGGTAAATAAAATTCTATTCCATTTTTCTCACTACTCACCCCCTGAGATTTAAAGGCATAACAGTGGCGCCCAACGTTTATCAGTGGCACAATAGGGTGAATATGTTGGACTTATGAAGTAATAATTGGTGGTAGTGAATTTTTATTTTATTTTTTTTGAAAATTTATACTTCCCAATTTGGCTTAAATTTCACATAATTCTGTATATTTTTGAATCTATTTTATACTGTGAATCGCTCTTGTTTCGGAAACATCGAATCGACAGGGTGTTTGGACAAAATTACCATTTATTTTTGGAGTTGATGATCAGGAGAGATTAATAGAAGATTACAATTCAGACAATTTTTCTAATGACCTGTGTATTCTGTATAGACTGTTGAGAACAACCTATCGTCAATTTTTAATTGTACAGGGTATTCAATTTTCAGGTACATTTCTTCTTCACAACTTAAATTTCTATTCGAAAAAAAAACAAGGAATATACCAACATCAGCTAATTATTCTTAATGTAATCAAAAAGTTAGTGAAAGGATTTTTTTTTTCCTTTTTTTGAATTTTGAATACTGAAATGTACAGGGTTAGGTCATAAAATAATATAGTCAGTTATACAGTATTTGAAGATAGCATTTGTCAATTTTATTAGATTGTATATTTTACAACAGTGAATTAATTTATACAGGGTCATTCCAAAAATCCATTACACTCACATTTGTTATCATTGATCATTGGATATCAATATACAGGGCGTACACATACAGGTGGTTCACAGTAATAGATCAAACAATTGATAATATATATATATATTTTTCTTATTTACTAGAGGTTTACTCTGGTGAACATAAAATTTTCAGGTCGTGTTTGTTGTTGTACAGGGTGGTCAGCGTGCTGGGTGTATCCGTCTAGGTGTTGTCAAATTTTAGGGATTGTTTCCTTGTTCGTTTTTTTTTTTCTTCTCTGGGAAGGGAGGGGGTATGCAAACTGTCGTTTGCATGTGCAAATATTTTCATTTTCCCTGATAGTTGATTTCCCTATATTTTTTGTCTGATATTTCAAATTGAATTTGACATTTGATCTTGAATTTTTTTTTTTTGAATTTTTGATTGAGATTATTAACTATTTTTTTTTGCTTATCGATCATTTTCGATTATTTCATACTTATTACCAGCCTATTTTGACTTCGAATTTATTATTGCCGAGATTTGAGACTGAGAAATTTCAATCGTGTTATTCTATAGTGAGCCAGGCGTGGACTTGAATTTATAACTGATTTTTGGGGTACCGAGAAATTTTAGGATTATCATGGAGATCAATAGACTACGTAGCGATGAGCTAACTTATGAACTTTTGCTTCGCGGTGCATGCCTAGGAAATGGAACAGTTCAGGAAAAAAGGGTGCTATTAAGAGCTGCGTTGCAGGCTGAACAGGAAGGTTCATTACAAACATCCACCATGCAGTTTGATCCTAAAAATGAGCTTTTGATTTGTAATAATAAAGTAACTGAATTATTAGGAGATGTTCAAACATTTGATGAGGACAATTTCGAAAATGAATTTAAAAAAATTCAATCGCGGCTCATTCATGTCTCCAAACGTATTGATAGGCTTCCAGCTAGAATACCGGAAGATGAGATAGAAAGATTGAAATTGACCACCGTAGCCAATAATTTGAAACTTGCATTAGATTGTGCATATAGGGCTGCTAGGAGAAAATCATCTAATACTACTTCAGCCAGTAATACTGTTCCCACAAATAATAATACTCCTCCAAATGCCAGTTCCACCAGCCATTCTTTTGTAGATGATCTGATTTCATTTGACGAAGCAGAGGAACATGTCAATAGTTATAGTGAAAAGGCACCTAATGCTAATGGTAATCATGTAAATTTCAATATTCCGGCGGCACAATCTTCCCAGCCTAAATCAACCTTGGATCAAGATATGGAAAAGGACATTGATGTTTCAATTTTAACGAACAAAATTTCAGAAATGATGCGTGACATGAATGTAACTTCCGTACGTCCAGCACAAAATGTTAATGATTTTGGATTAAACCTCCCTAGTAGTCGTTGCGCTACCATAGGCACGACTCAAGTAGATCCCTTTTCACCGGTCAATTTTCATACTACGAATGATAGCAGGAATATTTCTCGTGTTAGTTTCGAGTCTGGTGTACCTCCTCAGCGATTCGTGGATGTGAGTCGTTGGAGACTAAAGTTTAATGGTACTAGTAGTGTCACTGACTTTTTAGAAAAACTAGAGGACATGCGAGTTTCTAGAGGTATTTCCAAAAATCAACTTTTTGATTCAATTCCAGAATTATTAGAAGGAGACGTATCTATTTGGTTCCGTTTTGCGCGCAGTAACATCAGAACATATGATGATTTTGTTTTGGCATTGCGAAATAGCTTTTTACCTCGAAATTACGAAGAGAAAATTTGGGATACTCTTAAGAGAAGGACACAAGGTCCGAATGAAAGTGTGATTATTTATATTTCATATATGGAAAACCTATTCGATAAACTGAATTCTAAACCGAATGAAGAGTATAGGGTTGCTTTCATTAGAGGAAAAATGCTACCATATTTACAAATGGCTTTTGCGGGAAAAGGTGTCTATACTTTAACAACATTAATCTCAATAGGTAGGGAAATCGAAGAGGCCAATCAGAGCGCTCAAGATTATAGAGCACCTTTAGTGAGTCCTAGGTACTCAGTCGAACCTGGACTGGAGTATCAGCGACCCCCTAATTCTCGTGTAGCAGCGGTTGACTCCTCGATAAATCCTAACTACTTTGATTCCCCACAGACCCAAAATAGCCAACACTATACATCAAATTCTTTTTCAGTTCCTAATGCACCTAATACTTTGGAATTAAATTCAGTTTCGCCTTTAGCCATTAATGCTGCTCCTTTACAGCCTACTTTTCCAGATTACGGACAACAACATAATAAATTTACTAATAATCACAGGGATGTTGACGGTAATGCCAGTAATCCTACTTTTTCTGCTGATGTAACCAATAATTTGTTTCCACATAGTTCAGATTTAATGAATTACTCAAACAGTTTCATTCAAGCTGCTCCTATGAATTTTGGGCCTAACCCGACTCAGTCTACTCCGCTCGCTACTAGACCCTCTTCAGGTCCAACCTGTTGGAACTGCGGTCAGTCAGGACATATTAGGAATAGGTGTACACAACCCAAAAAGTTACATTGCTTTAAATGCGGTAGGCCTGAAGTCACAGTAAAAACTTGTCCTAACTGTTCGGGAAACGGGCAACAGAGCCGTTAAGGAGTCGTGTGATGTGCTCTGATAAATTAGTAGTCGACTCATTTCAAAATAGGGATTCTCAAACAATTTTGCCAGTACTCTCGTATATTTTGTCACACTGTGAAGGTGATAATCGACCATATTTATCAGTTGAAATTTTTGAGATTGAATTCAAAGCTTTGTTAGATAGTGGGGCAAATAATACAGTTATGGGAAAAATTGGATGGGATGTGTTAAAAGGTTTAGGTCTCAATTTAAATAAGTCAAATATCACTTCTTGCGTTGTTGCCAATGATCAGAATTGCGTTGTATTAGGCTCCATTTCTGTACCGATAAAATTAGAACATAAAGTTAAGATTTTAGATATTTTGGTTGTTCCTGAGCTAAATCACTCCATCATACTGGGTGTTGACTTTTGGTTGGCAATGAACTTAATTCCTGATTTGAAGCGTGGCTGCTGGTCATTTTCGAATCCTTCCTCGTGCATCAATACCATCAGTTCTGTCACTAAAGTAATTCCAAAGGAAGTTTTGAGTGATGAAGAGCAATCACGATTGGATCAACTAGTTAAATCCTACTTTGAACAACAAGGAGATAAATTGGGTTGTACTTCTTTGATTCAACATAAAATCATAACAGATTCAGAGCCGATTAAGCAAAGGGCATATAGAGTATCTCCAATAATGCAAGAACATATTGATAAAGCAGTTAAAGAGATGTTGGATTTGGATGTAATAGAACCTTCTTCTTCAGCTTGGTCAAGTCCTGTTTTGTTAGTGCCAAAGAAAGGAGGCGAATATCGATTCTGTGTTGACTATCGCCAACTTAATAGAGTTACCAAGAAAGACGCGTACCCACTCCCCTTCATTTCCTCAATTTTAGACAAGTTACGAGGCGCAAAATATTTAAGTTCTGTGGACATTAAATCTGCCTACTGGCAAGTATTGATTGCACCCGAGTCTAGGGACTATACAGCTTTCACTATACCAGGTCGCGGACTTTATCATTTTAAAAGAATGCCATTCGGTCTTTGTAATGCGCCAGCCACATTTGAACGTCTAATTGACAAAGTTTTGGGTCCAGAATTAGAACCAAATGTTTTTTATTATTTAGATGATGTGATAATTGTTTCATCTTCATTTGAAGACCACTTGAAAACTCTGAAGGAGGTATTTGAGCGTTTCAAAAAGGCCGGACTAACTGTCGCAGAATCGGAATGTTTCTTTTGTCGCCCTGAGCTACGTTACTTAGGTTATGTTGTAGATAGTCAAGGTCTCCATGTCGATCCTGAAAAAGTCTCGTCAATTTTGAACATCCCACCCCCTAAAAATGTCACTGAGGTTCGTCGAGTACTGGGTGTTGCATCGTGGTATAGGAGGTTCATACCAAATTTTTCCACCTTAGTTGCTCCCATGACTGCGCTTCTTTCTAAGAAAAAGAAGTGGTGTTGGTCAGATGACTGTCAAATTTCGTTCCAAGGCATCAAAAACGCATTGGCTTCAGCTCCGGTACTAACCTGTCCTGATTTTAGTCGACCTTTTCAAGTCCAGACTGATGCATCTGCATACGGTATAGGCGGTGTTCTGTCGCAAAATTTTGACGATGGAGAGCATGTTATATGCTATGTCAGTCGATCACTAACTCGCCAGGAACGGAATTACAGCACTGTAGAGCGAGAATGTCTGGCTGTACTGTTTTCGGTGGAGAAGTTGCGACCATATCTTGAGGGGTACGAATTCTCGGTCATCACTGATCATCACAGTTTAGTATGGCTCCATAATCTAAGAGAACCTAAGGGTCGAATAGCACGTTGGTTGTTGCGCCTTCAACAGTTTAATTTCAAGATTTACCATCGTAAAGGTCGTGATAACGTGGTAGCTGATGCATTATCGCGAGCTGTACCAGAAATCAGTGTTGTCAACGTCTCTGATGTTACTAGTCCATCTTCAGATCCCTGGTATCTCCGAATGGTTCAGCATGTTTCAGATAGCCCATTAAACTATCCACAATGGCGTTTTATCAATGGAAAACTATATAAATATGTTTCCTGTTCGTATCCTGGTCTGAGAGACACGGCGGATTATTGGAAGGAGGTGATACCAAAGGAAGGCCGGAAAAAAGTTATCAGTGACAACCATGACAACTTGGTAGCTTGTCATGCTGGCGTTTTCAAGACATATAAGAGGTTGGAACAACGGTACTTTTGGCCTAAAATGCGAGCGGATGTTGCTGCTTATGTAAAGAGGTGCCAGACTTGTATACGTCATAAGCCAGAATTGAAACGTCCAGCTGGTTTGCTTGGAAAACACCCAGAGCCAACTGTTCCTTGGCAAATGATCTCTGTAGATCTTGTTGGACCGTTGCCTCGCACAAAAGAAGGTTACAAGTTCATCTATGTGGTTACTGATACTTTTAGTAAATTTTCCTTATTTTTCCCTCTGAGATTGGCTACAGCTGCAGCAGTGACTAGAATAACTGAGGAACATATCTTTTTGATGTTTAGTTGTCCACAAATTCTGATTTGTGATAATGGGGTACAATTTCAATCTAATCTCTTCAAAAAGTTGTGTCAGGATTATCATGTCCACATCAGATTTACACCATTGTACCATCCACAAGCGAATCCAGTTGAGAGGGTGAATCGAGTTTTAAAGTCTATGCTGTCATGCTATGTGGAGGAAAATCACATAACATGGGCTGAGTTATTACCAAAGGTTGGCTGTGCTATCAGAACTTCCGTTCATGAGGCTACTAGGTTAACACCTTTCTTTATCAATTTTGGACGTGAGCATAAGTCTAGTGGCAATGATTATGATCATCCTCTGGTTGAAACAGATAGCGTGCCTACCTCAAGAAGAGCTGTGGAGGAATTTAAAAATATCTATGATGATGTTCGAAAACGTCTGGACACTGCACACTCAAAGTCTAAAGTTCGATACAATCTCAGGCGTAGGCCCCTTAGTTTTGCAGTTGGTGAATCAGTTTATGTGAAAAATCACGCACTGTCGGATGCCACGAACCACTTCACAGCAAAGTTTGCACCAAACTTCAATGGACCTTTTGTGATCAAAAGGAAGCTTTCTCCAGTCACCTATGAAATTGAAGACAGCTCTAACAAGTCGAAAGGCACTTGGCACGTTCAGGACATCAAGTCTCATCCACCTGATCAGCCATCTGATGATGAGGACGGTCATTCCTGAATTCAATATGAACCCATATCATAGCAGACAGTATTTTCGTTTTATTTGAGATTTACAGGTAAATCTCTTCGGGGTAGAGGGGGAGTGTTACACTTCGTTCATGACGTTACGAAAATACTGCAGAAAACAGAGCTATGCATTATTGTTTACCTACTTTTCACTCTCTTTTTCATTGGTTCATAATTGAATTCATCTGTGATGTTGACTGCTGGCTATCGATTGGTATTTCTCTGTTCGTTGTTATTGATTCTAACTCAATTTTTGCTGTAAATAAGGAATTATATTGTGATTTTTAGCCTACTAGTTATCGTTATTGCATACCTCTTGGTCAGAATGTTTTGTTTACAAATTTTGGTAGGTAGGTAGTTGGTTCCTGGAATTGTCACACATGACTGATTCAGTCCACAGGTATTTCGCCAAATTTCATCTTGAATTTCGAGTATCATTCTTGTAATTATTGTTGCCGTTATATTTCCAAATAAATATCATTGTTATGTAATTATTGTAATTATTGAAAATGTCACTGTCAGCTTGATGACGTTTAGTCTCTATTGACGGTAATGACACTAATGACGGATGACCACTATTTGCGAACCTCTGCATGCATCTTCTCGAATTTTCGACATTGTCATCATGGAACATTGACCCATAGTTCCCTTGCTATCATCACGAATACGGACTCTAACGGCTCACAATCAGCACCATATCTCGTTATGATGATTTGGCACTCTGTATCTTCGCCATTATGTACCTGTTTGTTGATTTGGCACTAATTCCTTGT
This sequence comes from Phaedon cochleariae, assembly GCA_918026855.4. Lineage (NCBI taxonomy): Eukaryota > Metazoa > Arthropoda > Insecta > Coleoptera > Chrysomelidae > Phaedon > Phaedon cochleariae. Next base: position 27,113,639 of record OU896707.1, read on the forward strand.
AAGTATGGGCGTTATGGGTTATGTTACATGGTGATAAAGGGTCATCGCACGGGAAGAAGATGATGACGTATTTCGCCCCACTATTCAGGTCTACAATGATCCTCAGTTGCGCATGACCGCGTTTGAATATTTGAAGTTTCAAATCCAAACAATAATAACTGGCAATAATATATTCTGACTTGAAATAAATGGTGATTCAATGATATTCCTTCTTTTCTGATGGTCTCGACACCTCTCTTGATATTATCGACATAGTTTTCACTACCATGGTGAGGTAGAAATGCCATGTACAGGGTGTTCGCGGGGATATCTCCCGCCTATAATTTTATATCGTCCGGTGATTGATGTGTGTGGGAGTATAGGGGAAGATACACAAAAAAGGGTGATCTTCCGGTGAGATGTGGCAAGGACAGCCCCTTCGATCTTCATAGGCACCATTTTGTCTGCAGCAGTCTACCAGCCTGGTCACAAAAAGTAAGCCGTGAGATCTGTTTCTTGAATAATTTCGAATTTGTCTAACATTCGATTTTCCATTACTTAGTGTTGGGATTAATTAGGAAAAGATCTCAAATTTGGGATATCCATTATCATCGCTGGGATGATGGGATTCCTGTTGCCTCTATAGAGGGATTCTTCGTGGCTGAAATCCACGTGGCCGAGCCGACCTACATCACCACTTCTGGAACCCACACAACATCCAAGGTACTATATATTCTTTTAATCATCAGCTGCTATTTTCTTGTCATTCCTTGTGTTGGTAAAATAACGCACGATTGTCGTCATTCCATCTAGGGTTCCTTTTATCGGGCTAAAGCCTCCTCACCTACCGATCGTCGCGTTCGAGATTTGGGCCCCATCAGCCCAGACCTGGGACTGTCTTGTAGCCGTCTGCAGTCAACGCTACGCTGCTTTAATTCACGTTTTTGGGGCCTGCTTATTTGTGGCTGAAAGGCGACCACCACCTGACAACGCTGCCTGACTTCACCTGATCCCCCTGTACATCAGGACCTGCTCATAATTTGGTGAGTTCGTTCCATGCACCACCAGGGATAGTATTTTACTTGGGATAAACTACCACCAACCATAATTCATCAGTTTTAAATTTCATTCAACATAATATAATTGCAACATGACATTGATTTAATAGACACTCAGTATAGCTACAAAATATACCCCTGTAAACCAAAAGTGCACTGCGGTAAAATAGGCCTTATTATTTCTTTTGTCTCATTGATACTGATTAACTGAGTTATTTTGTTGATTAATAAGCTATATATTATCATACTGTCTCAGAGAGTTGATTTTGAGCAGTGATTGTATTATTTTACACTGATCTGAAGAGTTGATTTCAGTCAGTCAATTTATATTTCTTGTTGTTGCAATAATTGTACACTGTTCAGGTAATATTACTATTGATACTCAGTTACTTTGGAAGTCTTGAGCCAACTATAGTATCATTTGGAGCACATTATTTGTCATTTCAGAATTTACTTGTGATTAAAAGCATATTCATCCCTATCAAACTTAGTATTTTACTAAGCCTAACGTACCCACCCATTTGTCCCGCTGAACTACCAGTGTCTAGTTTCTACGGTATCAAACTGGGCACTAAAAACACTTTTTCTGTTGTCAATACATTTAAGATTTAAAACACCTAATAAATCTTAGGTAATTCATCAACCAAACTCAGGGGTAAATAAAATTCTACTCCATTTTTCTCACTACTCACCCCCTGAGATTTAAAGGCATAACAGTAAAATCAACTAAATTCTTTGACTAGTAATTGGAAATTAATTAAATAAAACCCTATGCGGATTGCAACTGTAAGGTAAAATTATTTCACCTGACTAAAATACAAAAATAACTGATTAATAATGATAATTTAGTTTTGGTAGGTTGTGATGCAAAAACAATAAGCTTTCTGCCCTATCAGGAGTTAGCCTGCTAAGTTTTGCATCATAAATATTACCAGCTTCAGAGAAAACATCGGTATATCGGTATTTGAAATATCGGTATCGGCCGATTATCGGTATCGGCTAAAATTTCTATATCGGTCGATCCCTAATTTCATTATTCTTTCTTGGAATTCGTATAAGTAGCATGAAATATAGATCTGTCTCGTTGACGAGGTATTTACTGATGAAATAAAAATCGATCTGGTAACTCTGGTCCGCGCGGAGAGTGACTTGACAACAACTATCATTTGCTGTTGTCAAAATAATTATCAGGAAATCCGATAGATTTCACGTGTGAAAATAGGACCCTGATGTGGATATAAGTGTTTCAGGTCGACGAAAAAATGTAATATGCACATCGGCTAAAAACTGTCTATTGTCTCTCCTGTTTGCTTGCCTCGGCTAATGCCTCGGCTATCAGTTTGCAGACTCGACTATAATAGACAGTTTCTCCTCCTTGGTACAGAATGAACTATTATTACCGAGATTATTACCTTCGATTCACAATTATTATAGAACCCCCATGCAAAAATCTTGTTTTCTGACTTTAGTTCTGCTATTTCATGATATTTCTTTGTTTCAGGTATTTCGTGTCTGACGCCAACGCTTTGTTGTTAGGAAACAACTATACCCGCCACGTTATAACATTTTCTATTGAGTAAGTACGTTACTTAATCTGAAATCTGAATTTGGCAATGAATAATACACAGGGTGTTCTAAAATTCGAACGACAACGCTGCACAGCTGGTAATTCATGCTCATGATTTGATGATGAATAATCAGACAGGAATTCAAATAGTTAGCTCGGGAGATCCAGGGTGTTGAAGGTGTATAACAAAAATCGTTATTTAGGAATATCTCGAATACTCCTGAAGAATATCAGATTATCATCAATTCTTTGAAGTCACTGTTCCAATTTTATTGAAAAATGCATAATCTTCGAGAGAGCTGAAATAAACCGTTTTTGGAGATATTTGACACAGACAGAATAGAAGTTCGCAGTAATTTTTTATCGTTTTCAATAGTACGAAATTACGTATAGTATTCGTGTTTCCTTTCTGTTCTCCTACAGAATGAAAACTCAGAAGTATCTTATCAACTGACCAATCAGAAACATTTATATAATAGTCTGCTATTGAAAATGAAATTGTAGTTAATCAAGATTAATTGCGACATGAAAATGGGAGAACATTTTTTTACAACACACTGAAAAAGTATCCCTAAATGACTTCCTGCTCAAGCATTGACATACTTCTATATGAAGATGAAACCGTTTTTCGAAGTTGAATGCTAATAAAAATTCACCCATTCCTGATAGTAGAGGATCACAAGTGAGGTCGGATGAAAATGATATTCTATCAAATGAAATATGTTACATATATAGGGTTGCCATAAAAAATATGTTCATGACTATGATGGATAAAAATTTAAAAAAGGATATGTTTTAAAAAATTTCACTGACTTGCTTGCCAAATAAATGAAATATGGAACAGCTAGGTTGGCTATACTTGTCTGGTCCCTATTACCTGGTTACCTCGCTGGTTACCGTGTACAAATATCAGGCAAGTTGATTTCAACAATTGCATGAAAGATAAACTTCTTTATCTTTTATTCAGTTAATTTCAATTGGAGATTACCACAGAGTTCGACAAGATCGAGTTTTTTTCCGCAATATGTTTTATATATTGCACTAAAATGACCAAGATTCCCAGTTATCAATGTAGTGTTCAAGAGGAAGTTGAAAAATGTGACTTCAATTTTGTGTCACCAGCTTGACGCTCAACAAATCGAATTCTTGTTGTGACTATAAACACAGGTCCCATTTCTAGTTCTTCAGACAATTCCTTCGCAGTTGAAATGGCGCTTTCAAAGCCTGTATTCTTATATTCTTCGAAAAAAATTCAGCATATTTCAATATTTCTGTTCATTTACTGAGATCTATATCCATTGATTGTGGAGATTCACTAACGACATTTCTATGAAAAAGTTTGTCATACCAAACAACCAACTCATGCGATACTTGAACATCAGTTTTCCGAGTTGCAGTGCTCCGATCGAACGGATTGAATAATGAGTTCCATTCTAGTGTTGCCAAGCAATTTTTTCACTGAATTTGTAGTATTTACGAGTAAGTAGGCTCAATGAGCAAGGCCAAAGGGACGCCTGTCTTCGGCGTCCTTTTTGATCCGGCGCCTTATACCCTAACGCCGCTACTGACCATGAATTTATTTCACACGTATATAGGTATCCTATTTACTTGACAAGCACAGTCAGCACATTCTTCCGTTGTCAACCTCGAAATATGTCAAACAGTACTTTATCAAAACTCGTTTCTCTATAGAACGGCAAAGCTCTGTAATCCATTGCCTGAGAAAGTATTTACAAGAAATTATAATCTTCAAAAGATCAAAAAAAAATCCAACTCCTACCTCCTTTTCCTATCCTCTCTAGGTACGCACGATGTTCTTCGAACATTATAGGGATTCCTTTCCGTGCGCACCAAGCGATAAAGATAATCTCACGCATTCTATGAAACAAAATAGCATTATTTTTATAAACCAACATTTCAACATCTCGAACATATGAAACGGATATTCAGACCACATCTGCTCTCTGGCAATGATTCAGTCTCCCGGACAGACAAAATCTGTTCCTACTAATGAATACGGCCTCCAAGTAACAAACATCTCCAGGACCGAATTTTCAATGATCTTGACTGTAAACGTATAATATTCGAGATGGTTATATTCATTCGATGGTTCCTATAAGTGATTGTAGTTCAGTAACTTACGTAATAAGGCTTGAAATAGTATATTGTTTAACGAGCACGGAATTATAGTCATTTCCCACGAGAATGCAGCGAGTGGGAAATTAGCATTTCGTGCGAATTTTACACTATACTTTTTTTACGGCTTTAACTGATTACAGCGAAATTTTCCATTTCCTTGGCTCTTAATCATTTGATGATTTTCTCTTAAGTAATACATATATATTAGACAGAGCTGTCATTCCTTGAAATTCGACATATCATAGATTGTGTGAAATAATTACACATTGAAGTCGTTGTGATATCAGATACGGAAATAAAATTAATGACATACAAAATACATCATTGATTTATCGAACACACAAAAACAATTTTGTGTTATAGCTTTAGGAAAATATGTCTTCCTATTTTGCATCTTTGATGGAGTCATTATGACACCCAAATGAGTATCGAAACAGCTTCTATTAGGACTTCCGGTGAATTTCTTCTTTCAAACTTTTTGAAAGTAACGTCAAACTGTCAGGCACAATACATTTTCTACCATCTGTCAAATTATATAGAGAATAAACATTACAATGAATTTTCAGTATTACCATTACTTTTTACTTCATATGTTCCAAATTAAATAGAAAAATATAGAAAATTGTATATTATCGTATATTACACACGTTTTATAAGACATATTGTCGCACTATATTTTTTGAGCACTTCTCGCTTCGCTCGTCGTACTTCAAACAACCCTCGCGACCAAATAGTGTCTTGTAAAACTTGTATAATAATCAAAATGTAAAAATTTCACTAACGATAAGATTTACACAAAATTATAAATCACATACGACATGTTTCGCTAACACAGTAGCTTCATCAGTTGAATTACTGGTACAATGAACTAAACCAACCTTGGCTTACCTAACTTTTATATATCCTACTTTCTCAACCTGAACGATTAGAATTACCTGTGGGAAGTTTCGATAAACTTCAATTTTCGAAAAAATTGGCACAATTTATCTACATTAAAATACGTTGTACCGTATTAACTCGAAAGGGTTGATGTCAAATATATACATACAGTATATCGTGAAATGCATTTTGATCCTACAGAGTGTTCAAAAATGAGAAAAACTTTCTAATATCGCGCGTTATAAAACATCTAAAGATTCTAAAGTATGATGATTAGCTTCGTCAAACCCCATATCAGTCGGAAGGTTATTGAAATATCTTTTGTATAGTGTCAAATAATACAGGGTGTGCCATTTTAAGTAAATGAGCTAGGAACATTGGAAATTCGAGAAGCTTGAAGTGTTAATCTGACCACCCTGTTTACTTTGTGGAAAGGATGAGAGAGTTCCATATAATAGAACATGGCATTGACTATTGATCAACACAAATGCTCGAATGAATTCTTGAAATTGTTGGTAGTATAGACATTTCTTCAAATATGCCTGGATTTTTGGATAAAACGGTTATAACTTGGCAACGCCGTGCCGGATTTTCGAAAACAAAACATCAGAAGTAAGCATTATTAGATGAACATTAATATATTATGTTATTATGTTGAGTTGTTGAGATAATATGTCGGGTGTTCCATTTGAAGAAACATTAGTCTTTTATGTCACCTTTTTTCGAGACGCACATAATGAAAAATAATCTCAAAATATGCATCTCTTGGACCTACAACTCCTGTAAAAAAATATTTTTTCCATCTCTGATAACAGAGCTGCAATCTCGCTTTGTCGCACTATTGGTACACCCTGTTTATGTCTGGGAACGCATAGTTTCCGCTATTGTGTTGAAGTTTCAAAAAATAATTGTTTTTTTTTTCAATATTTCGATAGTCCAAATTCAATTTTTTTCTGTGATTTCGTAGATTTGAACTGAAACAAATATTCAAAGTATAATAATAAAATTGTAAACCAAACTATGTATTAGACTTGGCACCGAACCGTTCTGGCAACACCGATACATCTGGGTGCATTTTTGATGCCTGAGATAGGTACCTCTATCTCGGGTATTTCTTTGTCCTCGGCCCTCTGCGGTCTATGGCCTCTACGGGTCTCATCAGGTCCCCTTTTCCCTAAACTCGACCTCTGGCTGCTTTGCCTGGTCGAAAAGGTCGTTTTTACCTTCAGCATTCCTTAGTTTTCTGTCGGAAGACGACGCCATCAGTAGTCTCTTCATATAGGTAAAATAGATTTCGTATCAGATTCGAGTATTCAACGCGCTAGTCAAATCTCATGTGCAATATAATTATTAGATCGTATTTTTTTGTTATTTTTTGTGACCAGTGAATTAGTGTTTGTTATGTTTTGTTCATATTCTTGGGAGGACAATATAGGATGAAAAAGTAGCTTCTGTGGATTTTTATAAAGTACCTACCTACTATGAAAATCTGCAACTCCAATTCGTAAGTGCATTTTCCAGTTCATTCTTATTGCGTGAAAACAACGTAGAAATCGTAGATACTCGTATACCTACTTTAGTCGTTCTTCAGTATAATTTGAAGTTGAATATGTTATTCAAATGTGACTATTAATACAACGAGGCCCAACCAAAATGTCTTCCTAGTGGCGGAAAAAGTATAAAAAACTTGAATACCACAGAATCAATTTTGTGGAAGCCGAGGTGAGAGCACAGTTTAGAAGTATTTCCGAGTCATGGGAGTACATATTTCCATCTCCTCAAGTTCAACCTCTCTTTTGAATCGAAAGTGGTACCAACTTTCGATCTTCAATTGGAGTATCCTGTATATATATAATCGAATTATGGGTTTGCGATTATTGGTATAAGGATTCCAACTTAACCTGGTTTGATGGAGTTATTCCAACATTACAATCGATTACAATACTGCAATAGCTGTGAAAAAATACAAAATAAATCAATCAACATAGATTATGACAAAAATCTATATTTTCGACAGTAATATCACGATGTTCTGAATATGGAGATAATTCTGTCGATTAATTATTGTTCATTGCTGATAAAGCAACGTTGGCACACTTAAGAAAAAATATGAAGTAGTGAAATCCGATAAAAATTCATAAATTGAACTTGAATTACAGTCATACATGACTCACATGAAAATAGGTAGGTACATTAAATCGAGCATTAAATTCATTCAGGCAGGATAAAAATTGTTGCAGTGTAGGTGTAACGTTATTATTTATTACCATATTAGTCGTTTTGTTGTTGATTATGCAGGTGCTCATTCCATCAGTTCGGAATAATTGTTGCTAACTTCTGCCCGTGCTTATGGTCCCTTGGGTTGTCCTGACTTAGGTGAAATATGCTAACAATATTCATCCGAATGAAGTTCTGGTGATATGTTTTTTCTGGAATATTTCCGAAAACAATCTTATTGGCAACTAGGTATGATAATGAGCTAAACATAGGATATCACTCTCGCATCGGACCTTCGGACATTTCGCCGAAGGAGGTCAAAACGCCGGAACAGCTACCTACTTGGACGTTTCGCCGAAAGTGGTCAAATTACAGAAATATTTATTTGGACACTGCCGAAAGTGGTCATCACACCGAAACAGCTATTTGGACACTGAAGTTAACATTTTTTAACGGAAACGGTATTTAAAAAAAATCTGGGAAGATCTTGGGTCTAAATATTGAACATCATTGGCGTGAACGAAGGGGGAAGGGGAATTCCCCTCCCCACTTCTTGTTTATGCAATTTTCGGCAGTTTGACCAGGAAATATGGAAGAATCATAATCTACTTTAAGTTGGTACTCTTTTTAAGTTTCCAAAGCACTCACCATTTTCGAAATAAATCGATTTTAAAAAGTATGTCGTCTGCTGTATGCTTTTCTTAATAGGGTACCTACCATAGTATTTTTCAATTTATTACCTATTTTAATTGCACCCCTCATATTTTGAATCAAACATCGAAAGTGGATGTCAAAAGGAGGGCTATTCCTTCAACAAATCATATAATTTTTAGGAAAATTAAGAAAGAAGTCCTATTTTTATTTTATATACGTATAGCAGAATTTTGAAATAAACTTATCTCAAAAACAGGAGTACCAATTTTAGGTAGAGATGTTGAGATTTTCATATTACCTGGTCCGACTCGAGGTCCGACTGCCGAAAATTGCATTAACAAAAAATAACTATTGTGTATCAAGGGCGTAAAATGGGTTTTATGTGGACCGTAGGGTAGGGTATGTAAGTGATAACATACGGCTTGGTCCATAAAACAAACTTATAAATGAACTAAATCAAGAAGTAATGGAAACTGGTATTTCACAAACTGTGCTTATATTGAGTTGGATCATCATCATCATTACGCATCTCAGAAATATCAAGAAACTGTATACTCGCTGTAATATTATATAATGAACCATCACAATAATTGAGACATAGATTTCTACAATTTTACAGAAATGTTCATTACGAATTACCTATTCGATAGGTATATTTGAAAGGTATATTTGATGAATTCTCGACTCTCAATATTCCTATTGTTTTCGGGTGGGTCAGCACTGCTGTATAGATCAGGACATCTATGTTTAAATAATAAATGCATCAGTAAAAACTAGTAAAAACTATCCGAATATAGGTTCCCATTGATATGAGAGTGAAATTCATCGCCTACCGGCTAATAAACTAGTCTGCGGCCGCTTAGGTGCCAATTGTTCTAGTTTTCTTTCATTGAGAAAGTCTATCATTGTCAACTATACAGGGTGTTTCATTGGGAGAGGTGAATAATTCAACTGTGGATAGGGGTCACTGAGTTGATTTCAATGAACCCATGGTTAATTGGTCTTCGGAATCTTATAACCGAGATATGGGATGTTTCATCAATTTTGCCCATACCTTTATTGTCTCTCTTTTAAATTGGTACATTTATTCAATCTGTCCTGTGGAATTGATTGAGGCATCAACAAAAGACAGAATCCAGGCCCGGCTCCTCGCCCGGCTCCAATTGAAATTCACAAATTCTTTCTACCAGAAAACAACAGCCTATACATTTGAATTTCTAATTTTTTTGCCATATCTGAAAAGAGCATCAAATTGTCTATTCAACCATGTGCTTTTTATTCGTGCACAGACGATACATATTCATAATATAAGGTGCTCAAAATATATTATTTTTTCTCATTTTGGGGTACAAATTAGGATCAGACAGGATTCATCAATTTTATTACTTCCCATCCAGTCTACGTATTACGTTTGGGATGAGTATTTCATATCGTTCTTTGTATCGATCCAGACTTAGTTGCAGGTCCGTCATCAAAACCATACAGGGCTTTTCATGATGTAATTTGACGTTTCTGGCAAACCAGGGAGGAATAATCTGAAAATTCGAAGGTATTTATAAATCAACATGATGTACATGTCTGAGATATTTGAAACGATCCGGCGTTGCCGCTTCTACTAGAAAGTAGCAGTATCTTTGATTTTTCAGATGGGACACCCTGGAAGAATCCAGGACCTGGATTCTTCCTGAAGAGCTGATTTCAGCAATTCCCAACGTTCGGGGTCTAGTGGGACTAATAACTGAGATATTCAGAGTGTGAAAAATTGAGATGTTTCAACTTTGAAAATATTTTGTGGCGAAAATATTCAATATCGATCAAAACGGTTTTATGTCCCTATCTCAACTTTGTATCTACTATCTACTGACTTTTGATCGAAACAAATACATGGTGGTTCATAATTCAGAATTCTGCACCACCTTGTATCTCTGGAAGAAGTCCATGGTAACTCAAAGTGGAGTGGTGTAGTTCATAGATGAAAACCCAAAGTCATCTCCACAACTTTTATTTAATGATCATAGATCATATAAGGGAACATGTTTCGGGCTTATATAAGCCCATCATCAGCCAAGAAAATGTAAAGTTCTAAAAAAGGACAGATTTGACCTATGGTATGATACAGTAATATTTCACTTCCATGTAAGTAAAATATTACTGTATCATACCATAGGTCAAATCTGTCCTTTTTTAGAACTTTACATTTTCTTGGCTGATGATGGGCTTATATAAGCCCGAAACATGTTCCCTTATATGATCTATGATCATTAAATAAAAGTTGTGGAGATGACTTTGGGTTTTCATCTATGACCTTGTATCTGTTCCAATTGAATATCAATTGATAGTGCAATAATGAACAGTTCCACACAAAAAGTTTCTGAAGTTGAAACATCTTGATTTTTCACACCCTATATCTTAGTTATCAGTCCCGCTAGATCCCAAATGTTGTGAATCGATGAAGTCAGCTCTTCAGGTAGAATCCAAGAATGTGATGAAATACAGGGTGTCCCATTTGGAAAATCGAAGTTGCTGCTACTTTCTAGTAGAAGCGGCAACGTCGGATCGTTTCTAATATTTCAAACGTGTAGATATGTTAATTTATACCTCGATTTATACATACCATCGAATTTTCAGACTTATCCGTTGCCTGGTTTGCCGAAAACGTCTAAGTAACGCTCATCGTGAAAAGCCCTGTATAGTTTTGACATCGTCCACCAATATTCTAATTTCCTCTTAAATGTAATACTCATGTAGACTGAAGAGGAAGTGATAAAATCAATAAATCTTCGCCTGATTTAACATTATACCCTAAAATGAGGAAAAATAATATTTTGAGCACCTAATATGAGTAGTAAAAATCGTTTGTGCATGAATAAAAAGTACGTACATCGTTGAATACAGATCTTTATGCTTTTCTCAGATATGGCCAAAAAATTGAGAAATTCAAATGTATAGGGTGTTGTTTTTGGGCAGAAGAATTTGTGAATTTTTAGTGAAGCCGGACCTGGATTCTATCTTTTGTTGATGCCTCAATCAATTCCACAGGACAGATTGAGTAGGTGTACCAATTTCAGAACAAATATACAGGTTGGTTGAAAAGTTATGAGATAATAAATATATGGACAAAATTGATGAGACATCCCGTATGTCTCGGTTATAAGATGTCGATGACTCATTCACCATGGGTTTTTTGGAATCACCTCAGTGACCCCTATCCACAGTTGAATTATTCACCTTTCTCAATGAAACACCCTGTATAGAGCTTAGCTTGTGCGTCAGTCACATATAGGGATTATAATATTTCAATACGTAGTACGTATCCTATATATGATTATAAAAAACGCAAAAATTCTATATGTATAGTCATATTGGAGTATCTGTATGGAAAATGAGGTAGTGTATCCCCATATCCTAAAGGGGTATCTGGCAACCTTATTAGTTATACTTCGAAATTTAGAGAGAAAAATAAGAAAAACAATTGCAAATACATGCAGAATTATTCACTTCACAATGTAGATAGAGTTCATGGATATTATTAAAATAAGAAAATATATCACGTGATATAATTATTATCTAATATATAAAATTCTCCTGTCCCGGTCACGGTGTTTGTGGCCGAAGTCCTCCGAAACGGCTCGACCCGAGGCTCGACCGATTAGTATGAAATTTTTTGTGCGTATTCGGTAGGTATATGAGAATCGGTCGTAATCTATTTTTTAAATCGAAAATTCAAGATGGCGGATCCAATATGGCGGACGAGTATTGTTATCCGATTTCATTCGAAATTGGTATTTGGGGGTTTTCGAGGTCGCAGATTATGATTCTTTCGTCGTCGTCGTTTTGGAATTATGGTCAGATTCCATTCAAAATTAGTATCTGAGGGTTTTCGAGGTCGGAGATTAGGATTTCTTCACCGAAATTGGGAAATTCAAAATGGCGGATCCAATATGGCGGACGAGTTTTGTAATTTTAGTCAGATTCCATTCAAAATTGGTATCTGGGGGTTTTCGAGATCAGAGAATATGATTTTTTATCAAAATTAGGAAATTCAAAATGGCGGATCCAATATGGCGGACGAATTTTGTAATTATGATCCAATTATATTCAAAATTGGTATCTGAGGGTTTTCGGGGTCGAAGATTATAGTTTGTTCGTCAAAATTTGGAAATTCAAAATGGTGGATCCAATATGGCGGACGAGTTTTTTAATTATGGTTAGATTCTATTCAAAATTGGTATCTGAAGGTTTTAGAGGTCGGAGATATGAATCGTTTGTCAAAATTGGGAAGTTCAAAATGGCGGATCCAATATGGCGGACGAGTTTTGTAATTATGGTCAGATTGTATTTAAAAATGGTGCCGGGTAATTTTCGGGGTCGGAGATAATGATTCTTCTGTCAAGATTAGGGAATTAAAGATGGCGGATCCAATATGGCGGACTAGTAACTATGATCCGATTCCATTAAAAATTTGTATCTGGGTGATTTTCGGGTCGGAGATTATAATTCTTTCATCAAAATTCTATTCAAAATCTGTATCTGGGGGTTTTCGTGGTCGGAGATGATGATTTCATCCTTTAAAATTGGGAAATTCAAGATGGCGGATCCAATATGGTGAAAGAGCTTTGTAATAAATAGTAGTTTGAAAAACTGTAATGAAACACGCTTTTATAGATAGTCAAACTCGAGGCCAAACTGAATAGTATAGTTTGAAAAATGAGATAGAGATAGAAAATAAAAATAGTGGTTTGAAATACTGATGAAACACGATTTCATGGATATCAAAACTAAAAAGAAGTTCAAAACGAAATAATAAAAGTGTGTTGATGAATATTTAACTGAAAAAATATTTTCTGGAAGAAAATGTATATAGCAAAACAACTTGTGCCAGGTATCAGCATCAGCTATTGTAATTAATAGTAGTTTGAAAAACTAATGAAACACGTTTTTATAGATGGCCAAACTAAAAAGAAGTGAGTAGTAAATAACTGAAAAAATGAAGAGATATAGAGTGCCGAACCAAAAAAAAGTTGAGAATAAGTAGAATAGTTTGAAAAACTAAAGAATCCCGTTTTCATGGATAGCCGAACTAAAAAGAAGTAAAAATAAAATGATGAAAGTTCTTTGATAAATATTTATGTAAAAACATTTTCTCTAGAAATAATGTTATGGCAAAACAACGTTTGCCGGGTCAGCTAGTCATATAAGTACAATTACAAAACTGGAATAATTCTGGCAGGTGAGTAGATTACGTCGCTGTTGTCTGGCTGCCTGTTTCAGTCGTAACAATTACCCTTATATCTCTTTGTTGTCGGGGCATGTGACCTGATAATAATTTTACACCGGCATCGTCACCGCGACTGTTATTAGGTTCATTCGGGTTCCGATTTCAGAACTGTTCAAGAATCGTTCTCGAACTGCGCAGAACTAGTGCGCAGTCTTTTCAAATCCTAGGATTGTTTTAGAACGGTTCACAAATTATGGAAACCCGAACGCGGTAGAAGAGAACATCTGAGAACATAACCTCTATTAGGAATTTGCAAAAAAAACTATAGTTTTAAACTTGTATCTTAATTGGAATAATATTCTGAAACTTCAAACTCTCCTTTGAGTCTATTCACAATATCTCTGGAAACCCTATGTGGAGGAACGTTAAATATATTCCATCATAGCATTTGTAGCTGGATTTTCAACAGGTTCTGGTACTGGTACACCCGAAATATTCAATGAACTCTGTATCTGAATATAATGGCAAAGTCTCCTCGACATAATCCTTCATTATTCAGTTATGGTTTATCTAAAGTTCGAAGATTATCAGATTACGTACAAGATTTTCAGCAACTTCACCACTGCTTCCTGACGGTGAAGAACTACTACTATCAAATAAATGTACAAACTCCATAATATTAAGAAAATATTAAAAGGAGCGATAAACAGTAGAATAAACAAAAATATATCATTATGGCGTTACGTTACAACAGACAGAAGCGAAAAATAAATGAAATGAGCATGCGCCAAAATTAATCCTAAAACGGTTCACGCTCGAGAGCATGTACTGGTTTCGGATAGTTCTAGGACCGTTCCAGGACGGTTCTGAAAAAACCCGAACGCGTAAAGAGTCAGTCCTAGAAGAGTTCCACAAAACCCGAACGCGACCGATTTTACTGCGCAAACTCCTGACAGTTCTAGAACAGTATTTGTTCGAACCCGAATGAACCTATAATAAATTAATTATTTTAAGCGTGGAGTTAAATGATAGTTCGGAGTTGGAATGTTTTGGTATGCACGTTGTAATGCGAGTTACAGAGAGGAATATAATATTCAGTAACTATCTGCGTAATGAATGGTTACGGCAGTTTGCCAGATATTTTGTCATATAAATATAGGTATCACGTTGAGGAAATAGGTACACCACAGTAATAAAGAAATAATAATTATCGATGAATATGAGCGAGAATATAAGATAATTTTGAAAAATGTTCCTATTGCAAAAAACAAGTAAATTTACTACCGCAAATATGTAAGTACATTCCGTAAAACTATACCTATACATGACAGAACTTAGGTATTGCAATGTAGACCACACCAAAATATATGAGAAACATAAAAAAATTCCCATTACTGTACATGAAAAATTTCATACTAAAAAAATTATTATTGATAAGTTTCCTTCTCACCCATGAGATATTATCATACTTTTTTAAAATGTGTTCCCTGTTCTCCATAGGTTACAGGATGATTCAGGCAGGAGGAACGCACTGAACTTCAGTAGTGTACATCAGGGTCATTCCGTACAGCTTCTACAGGGTTCATCATTCAAGATTGAATAAACTTCCCTGAATAACTATGTATAGAGGGATCAGTCTTATTATTCCACGGTTGGAATATTATAGTATCCGAGTCAGTATCTTTCACCTGATGACAACAGTTCTCGATAAAAATATACAATGCTCAGAATATGTTGAACAAAAAACAAAACAAAAATAATTCTACCAATTCGATGAATTTACATCATTTGATTATCCATCATATTATATACAGAGTGATTCTTTCAGAATGGGCAATCTCATCGGAACTACAGATAGTTTACACCAAAATATGAAGATTTCCTATAACATGCTTTATAAAATTGTTACAGTCAAAGAGTAAAAAACCCAAAGTCATCTCCACAAGTTTGACTGTAACAGTGCTGAGTGCGAGGGGTAAATCACGTGGGAAGTTTAGTGTACAGACACAAGGAAGTTCGAGGAAGTTTGGGGAAGTTTGGGGAAGTTCGAGGAAGTTCGAGGAAGTTTGGGAAGTTCGAGGAAGTTTGGGGAAGTTCGAGGAAGTTTGGGAATTTCGAGGAAGTTTCGGGAAGTTCGAGGAAGTTTGGGAAGTTCGAGGAAGTTCGGGGAAGTTCGAGGAGGTTTGGGAAGTTCGGAGAAGTTTGGGGAATTTCGAGGAGGTTTGGAATATTCGAGGTAGTTTGGGAAGTTCGGTAGAGTTTGAAACATTTCGTGGTGTTTAGGTAGTTTTGAGAACAGAAAGCAATGATTAGTCGGATATTCATTTCTCGATTTTTTCATTTCAGCAATTAATAGAGATGCTGTTAGATAACTCAATAATACCTACCTACCTGAAAATTCGTGGTACTGAAAAATTGCATTGCATAGGTAATTAGATCGGTAATTAGTTAGATGGTTGATTTCTGTTGGTGGATTATTCAAAGTTGTAAGTCTAATTTCATTTTGTATTGAATTACAATGCAGATATTCATGACATTCAGTTTCAAGTCCCTTCTAGTAAAGTACTTTTGAGTTAAGGTATACTCACCTATACCTGCCTATACATATACGTACAGTCAGATGCAATGAACATGTCGCAGTAGGGCGGTGATGGCACCTATCTAGTCACTTCTGCAATAAGAGCGCTAACACCATCCAACCGCGATATTTTCTTTGCAGCTAACTGAACCTACCTATACCTACCTACCATGGGGAAATGAAAAAAAGTTGAATCAATCAATACTAATTTGCTTACCTGGTTTGAGAAGTTCGAATAGTTTCGACAAGTTTAGGAAGTTCGAGGAAGTTTGGGAAGTTCGAGGAAGTTTGGGAAGTTCGAGGAAGTTTGGGAAGTTCGAGGAAGTTTGGGAAGTTCGAGGAAGTTTGGGAAGTTAGAGGGAGTTTTGGGAAGTTCGAGGAAGTTTGGGGAAGTTCGAGGAAGTTTGGGGAAGTTCGAGGAAGTTTGGGAAGTTTGGGGAAGTTCGAGGAAGTTCGAGGAAGTTTGGGAAGTTCGAGGAAGTTTGGGGAAGTTCGAGGAAGTTTTGGGAAGTTCGAGGGAGTTTGAGTGATTTGGGGAAGTTTGGGAAGTTCGGCGGAGTCTGAAACATTTCGTGATGTTCAGGTAGTTTTGGAGGTTCGAGGATGTTTGGGAAGTTTCCGAAAGACCAAGCAAGCTGTAGGATGTCTGTGAACGTTTGGGCGGAGACGGTCGGGAAAAATCTTTGGCTAGATAATGCAAGAAACTTATTATCTCAGGATATATAGAGCTGTGGTGAAAAAAGCCTAGGGGAGATTCCTCTCAACAAATTATGAAATCAAGTTCATATGAAAATGGTTCCGAAAATGCTTCGTTTCCGAGATACAGGGTAGGGTGTCCAAGTTAAAAGAATTATGGGTTTTTCGTTATTGCTTGAGGCTCTTGTCAAGGCTTTTGTCGACACAACTATGAAACACCCTATATGGAAATAATATTAAACATAATTTCAAAGAGTTCATTATTATTTCGGAACTTTCAACAGAAGCTGTCCTCGGATAAGTCAATAGTACCTATACATACCTAAAAATTCGTGGTACAGAAAACCTGCATTGCATAAAATATGTAATAATTAGTTTGATAGTTGATTTCTGTCGGTAGATTAATACTCATGACATTCAGTTTCAAATTCCTTCCAGTAAAGTACTTTCAAGTTTAGGTAACCACCTATACATATACGTAGGTACATATTCAACAGTGTGTTGTACTCGGTTGAAATTATTCGAAAAATCATATAAACATATACTTTCAAACGCTTCGTTTTCGAGATATATATAGGGTGTTTTAGAGTCTGAATATTGTTTTTTGATGAAAAGTTCGAAACGGTTTGAGATAAATCCACAAAGTTACCCAAGATACTAAACTTTTCACGCTCTATGAGATGAAATGAAGATTATGTATAATGAATGTAATAAAAGTATTTCATTATTTCAACGAGAACACCACACTGTTGAATTTTTTGTATAACAAACCGGACAATCCTATATATATATATATATCTACCTACCATAAGAAAAGGAAAAAATTTTGAATCTATCAATACTAAATTGCTTATAAGTACTTGGTTTGTGACGTTTGAAACGTTTCGGGAAGTTTAGGAAGTTCGAGGTAGTTTGGGAAGTTCGAGGAAGTTTGGGAAGTTCGGGGAAGTTTGAGGAAGTTCGAGGAAGTTTGGGAAGTTCGAGGAAGTTTGAGGAAGTTCGGGGAAGTTTGAGGAAGTTCGGGGAAGTTTGAGGAAGTTCGAGGAAGTTTGAGGAAGTTCGAGGAAGTTTGGGGAAGTTCGAGGAAGTTCGAGGAAGTTTGGGAAGTTTTGACCCATGGGAAGTTTGGTGTACAATTTTTTTCGCCGTGATTTACCCCTCGGCTGCGTGCTATTCAACAGCAGGAACATAACATTTAATAGTGGTTCCAGGTTTTCTGACATGGGAAATACGATTTTTTAACTCATTTATTTTGTGACTGCTCATAAAGGGCGCTGGTAGCACTTTGATACTTCAGTAGGTGAATTATATCATATCCTTCGGCTCGTATCGTAACTCAGCTTGTGCTCGTGTGTTAATAGCTATCATTAAATGATCGTTGCATAAAAAACCGCACTCTTACTTATGTTTCCGAACACTAAGCGACATGACTCGGATGCCATGATGACAGTTTGGAAGTTCCATCGCATGGAGCAGAAGCGTTTTCAGGCGAGCAATTTGAATGATATTTTCGGGTTGCTGGGATATGACATATATCGGTCTAGATAGTTGATGTCAGTAATTACAATAACTGCTTTAAGATGCTATAAACATTCATAGAACCCCTTCACTAATCTCATATCAACCACACCTGGCCAGAGTGTTATTCGGTTAAATTCGAAGTAGAAGTATGAAATGAAAATATTACTCAGCTTACCAACAAGGTTTTGATCTGTCTATCGAATGTGAATTTCAAGAATATAGGTAGTCAATCTCAAGGAGACCACATTGATCTCGTCTTTGATTTAACAGAGTGCCCTGCAAGTTGTTGCAATCATCATCGATGCAAACCTTCTATCAGCTAACAGGTGACCTATAGGTAATGTGTGGCACTCAAACCAGGTTCATGAGATATTAACCATTTTCTTTTTTCTTTTTTTTTTGAAATTCGTGATATCAGTTGAGATATGTTTACTTTGTTCCTCCATTTTTGAATGTTACTGATATGTATTCTCCGAGGTATTCTCCTTATCCCACACGTTGAACGTGATCTGGATCTGTGACCTTCTTCTACATATTCGCCCAACGCAATATTCCCCATTCTCAAGAGCTTGTATTACAAAAGCTCTGAAAAGTTTCGAACGCGTAAGGATGATTAATTTTTTATGAACTCATAAGTTCTAAGTGACGTCTCTTGTCAGCTCCTATAAGGTTTACATCAACCTTCCTGAACAGCCTGTATATTCTAGAGCAACTTCTCGTATAAATAGATATAATATTAAAATTGAAAAAAACAGTCGAATTAGATTCCCATTACTCATTACAATTCATTGATCCATTTAATATTCAGAGGCTCGTCTAGATACCTATACAGTGTGGTCATTTAAGTGTACAACATATGGGAATCTTTTCAATGAATTGCACAACCAAAATACAGTTGGTGCCGAAAGTTGATGCATGTTCGGTAATCATAATCATAGGTGTACTTAGAATGGTTGCAAGTCAAAAAGCATACAGGGTAGGTCAAAAAATATAAAAATGGCTCAAGAGTAAAGTACCCTTATTTCAGAAAATTCAGCAGAATGTTATTGAGAAAAGTTGTTCACGATTGAAAGTTATGCCTAAATACCAAAACATGGTCTCCTAAGATATTTTTTAGTTTTAAAATTTTTTTCGTGAATAATTTCCCAATTTGCAATTTTTTTTTTATATTTACCCTGAAAACTTTCATACGTTAATCTTAACTAAATCAGTTGAGCATACCTTTGTTAAAATTCAAGCATATTTGTGCAATTAACTTGGATTTAGATTTTTTCAGGGAATCACAAACTTTATATTCGTTGCAATGATATTCAACTTTATTTTGAAATTTCGCAAACCATATTTTTAACTAGGTGATACATCATCAACATTAGATTTTTCATGGGGATATTTAAAGCAAAAGGCTTACATGGATCGACCATTCAATAATTCTGAGGAGCTTGAATATTCGATACGATTTCATTGCAGAAATGCAAAGGCGTTGAGATCTACTCTTTGTGAATTTTATGATCGGACAATTAGATTGAACGAGAAGGTGGACACACAGAGACACGTATATAATTCTTTCTTCACACATTTGATAATGGTTAAGTTATAATAAAATTAAGCCGATAAAAATTGTCAAAACCATCGGCACTGCTTTCAAATACAATAGAAAACATCGTATCTTTTTGATTATTTTGTTAATATTTATTAATAATAATGTTTCATAGTTTCATATCAACCCCGAGATCAACCCCCATTAATTTTGTTACTTGAGTATCCGTGATTATTTAAAAAAAAAAATATTTCAAATACAAAATGTTCACATTTAATGAAATTCTTCAAACATGCATGTTATCATGAATGATGTTTTACCTTGTGAAAAATATAGTTTGCGAAATTTGAAATTTAAGATGAATATCGTTGCAACATAAAGTTTGTGATTCCCCAAGAAAATTAAAACAAGTTAGTTGAACAAAAAATATGCTCGAATTTGAACAAAGGTATGCTGAACTGATTTTGTTATGATCCACTTATGAAAGTGTGCAGGGTGAATATAAGAAAATTACAAATTTGGAAATTAATAACGAAAAAAATTTAAAAATTAAACAATTTCTAAGGAGGCCTTACTACTAAGGCATTACTTTCAATTGTAAACAACTTTTCTCAATAACATTTTGCAAAATTTTCTGAAATAAGGGTACTTTACTCTTGAGCAATTTTTATATTTTTTGACCTATACCCTGTATGAGTGTATGCTGTTGCAACCATTCTGAGCGCACCTAAAATGATTACGGAACATGCACCAACTTTCGGCACTGTCTGTATTTTGATGGTGCAATTCATTAAAATGATTCCCATATGTTGCACCCTTAAATGACCGCACTGTAGATTAAAGAAGATTTAGGATGGCAAAAATAAACACAAACTTGTTCTAATGGTTATTGTCACTGGTAAATGTATTATTATTTTTGTTGATATATGTACCTAACCAGTACCCTCGTATCTCTTTCCCAGTCCACAGAGAATAATAATTAGTCCCACCGTTCATTCGAGCATAGAACATTCAACGTCCAGTCCAGTCACTCAGTCAGAAATAGCATTGTATCGCGAGTAGTGTGCTGTGGTTGTCGCGAGCTGTGCTGTACGACTGTTTCGTGTTTCGTTAACGGCATTGACCGGGTGCACGTGCCGCAAACAAAGAAAGAAGTGGCGCGAAAACCAACTGGAAAGTCAACCGTTTTTTTTTCACCTTCATTTATGATACTGTAGCTGGACATCATTTTCAAAATACGAATCTTCCCGATGCAACTGTGTACGACACACACTGTATATCCAGCCACATATAATAATTTTTGGTCAGTGACGTTTGGATACATAATTGGTGACGTTTATTCAAACATCAAACATCACTTAATTATTATTGTACGTTCTTATCGTGTCGCTGACTTGTGTGTTTACCTTCTTTATCGAGTTTTTGCTAGCTGTAGACTAGAAACCATGCCAGTAAAAATGGAAACGATCAAAAAGAAAAAGTGAGTATACTCGTTTATAGTGGACCTTTTGGATGTTGTTTCAATACGAAAGAAATATATCATCATCGTTAGTGAGATAATAGGTAAAAATTCAAAGACCTAGCTCTGAGAGGAAATCGCTACTAACGCCACAACATTTTTGAATCGATTTGAATTTTCAACACCCTTGGAAGCTAGTTCATAAGGGACTAAGGGACACATCACAACATATTGAAACATTCCTATCTCGATTCCCATTTAAATGATTTTATGGTTGATACACACACTGGCACAATTAGGGGAACGGGTAAAATTTACACTAACTTTGACATCAATTTTCTCTCGAACCGATCACTCGATTCAAATTTGTTTTTCACGAATTGTAGCTCCATTCTCCACGAATACATTGAGGAATAACCACCTCCAAACGATTCATATTTATATCATATACAGGGGTGTAAAGAAAGTACGGATTTTTCGGTATTCTTTAAGACATTCTGTGTAGTGAACCACTGATAATTGAAATGATTTCCCAACACCAAATCATAGCCCAATCTATCCCGAATATTTTCGTTTTTTATTCATCTTGATATCCCAATTATCCAAAAAAATACAGAGTTTCAAAGAAGAGCTGGATATTGGTATTAATTTTACCACCTCGAAACTCGAACTGGGGAGAACGTGTCGTTTTTCAACTGGTTTTTGTGAGGATTTTTACTTCAAGATGAGAATTGTTCACAGTTTTACCTATCGGTTTACTGTTTAAAGACACATATACGAATACTCTCATGAATATGCATGGGTGATAAAAGTTGCTTCAATGTTCTTTTGGTGAAATGCTATTTTTGTTAATCAACGTTGGCTATTTTGTTTATGTCATTAATTATTGTCAAAGTCAAGCGATTCACAATTCATGAATTTGATTGATGAAAATTCAACATGAGAGATTTGACTCCTACTGATGTGGCGAGGGCTGTAGCATTGATTGAAAATGACCAGTGGGCCAATGTTCTTTTAACATATGAGAGCCGCATCTGCATCAATTCGATAGATGGCAGGGAAAGACTATTATCGCCGAGGTGAACAAAATAAACAATTTAATTTTACTGCTTCTGTCTCCTATGGCATAGGTTCAGTCATGGTTAGGTTATAGGTTAGTCAAGAAACGACACATTTTCAGATCCAATTTGAGTTTCGAGGTGGTAAAATTGATACCAATATCCACCTTTCCTTTGAAACTCTGTATTTTCTTGAATAATTGAGATATCAAGATGAATAAAAAACGAAAATATTCGGAATAGATTGGGCTTCAATTTGAAGTTGAGAAATCGTTCCAATTATCAGTGGTTCAGTCCACAGGATGTCTCAAAAAATACCGAAAAATCCGTACTTTCTTTACACCCCTGTATATGATAGAAACACTCATCGTTTGAAGGTAATCATTCCTCAGATGTATTCGTGAAGAATGAAGCTATACAATTCGTGAAGAAAAAAATTTGAATCGAGCGATCGGTTCGAAAGAAAATTGATGTCAAACTTAGTGTAAATTTTGCCCGTTCCCCTAATTGTGCCAGTGTGTGTATGTATTATTGTATATGTATTAAAAAACTCTTGTGAACTATAATAGGGACAACAGAGGGTTTATCCAAAAAGCGGGGTTTTATTCTCTGTTTGAATTTTTTATTGGATCCTACTTTGATGTATTTTGGCAACAGTTTGAACAACTTACAGCCGTTATAAAATTACTGAATTTCGAAAGGTGGATTTATGCAGCACATACTAAACTCGAACTTACATTTACACTTCAACTCGAACTAAAAAGTTGAACCTCTTGTTAGACATGGTTAATTTTATGCAGATAATTCATAACTAAATTTGAACCATCAAGTTGGCCAAATTTCAACTTTCTATTGTAAATGTTAATATTTGTGACTACTGCGCAACTTTTGGCGTAGAATTTCATAACCTCCTAATCAAGATTTATGTTTCTGGATTTTTCGACACTTTTACCTGATGCTTTCTGCCAAAATTATTTTCTTGTGAAGTATACCGGGTGACACAGGCTATCGGGCCACCCCTGTAACTTCTGCATTCGTCAACGGATTTTTCTGACATTCGGTACAGTCATATAAGCAACTATTTCGGATTTGATCACATTACAATCCAATATGGCGGACTTCCGGTTTTTCTGGAAATGCCAGCAATTTTGTTTTTTCAAATGGAACACCCTGTATATTTTTGAATATTCAAGTTCAACAGGTCAAAACAAGTGCAATCTTGATGTCAAATGTAATTTATTCCACAGCCTACCTAGTTAAAAAATTATTCTAACTGCAAGGAAATTCATAAACTAGTTTTTGATTTTTGGATGTATACAATTTGTTACTGCACCGAAAAACAAAAATGATATTTCATTTTGTTCCAATGTATGTTCTAGAGAAACGGGTATAGGTGGCCCATAGGGGTTCCATTTGAAAAAAAATAATTTTTGATCAAAAAGTGATGTGGCTGAATTGATTCCTGGATAAGTGACACAAAAAATAATTTTTCAGAAAAAATTATGTTCTTCTGTTATGTGTGACTCATTGTGAATAGTCTTGACCACATCTCATATATCCACGAGGTAAAATGAAAAAACAATTTTAATTTAATCTTTTTCGAAAAAATGACATTTGAAATAAAGATTGCACTTGTTTCGACCTGTTGAACTTGAATATGTAAAAATATACAGGGTGTTTCATTTGAAAAAACAAAGTTGCTGGCATTTCCAGAAATACCGGAAGTCCGCCATATTGGATTCTAATGTGATCAAATCCGAAATAGTTGCTTATATAACTGTACCGAATTTCAGAAAAATCCGTTGACGAATGCAGAAGTTACAGGGGTGGCCTGATACCCTGTGTCACCCGGTATTTATCGAGATTTTTGTTGTAACGACAAAGGAGGATGACCCATTGATTGATCTCATTTGCCATTTGCATCTTTGCTTTTATACACTGAATACACATGGGTAGTTTTTGCTAATATTCGAGCTAATATTGCTGCATAAAATAATATCCGATGAAAGATAATGTTTTTATAATATTCGAGTTTATAGTTCAAGTTGAAGTTTGGTTTTAATTGTGCTTCATGAATCGACTCGTAAATCCATCTTTACTCGAGCCGATGATGGAATTGGCGTGGTGTGCAGAGAAAATGTCAAATTTGCTTATATGTTTTTCAATCAAGCACACCGTTTCCATGACAAAGATAACATAAACTGTTAAGATTCAGTGTTTAATGAAGAGGGGTTTGCAGTGGTCACGAATTTTTGCTTTGCACATATTATTTTACTGTGCACCTTTGCAGTATTCAATCAAACTGAGTATATGATACACCGCAAAGAAAGAATTAGGATTGACTAAAGAGTGGTAAACAATCTTGAAAGAAAAAAGAGCCCTATAGTTCAAATAAGAAGTTGCTGCCGTGCATGTATTCATGGAGGCTGCCACTTTCTACAGGATTTGTGAAAACTAAATAATACCAATATATCATTTTTCAAGTATTTATATACGTTTTTACTATATTAATTTTGAAATGACAAAACCCGTATCAAGCACTTTTTGTTTCATTTGTACCTAGTTAGATACAGATTTTTGATGAATGTGGCTTGGACTAAAGAGTGTTAAAATCCACAATTACAATTTTCATCAACATACAACTTTTCTGGATTTTTTCTATTCACAACATAAGACCATGTATTCTAGTCGATATAAGTCAAAATAAGTTGATTGAACCCAATTTATTTGTATAAAAAATGTACCGCTTGTCCGTGAGACGACTTCATCAAAGTCTATATACATAAAAAACACATTTTTGTAAGCTGTTAAAAATTGAGTGAAACAAATTGGATGAAATTTTACAGATGTGCATTTCGAATGTATACCCTTTTTTCGGTAATCAAAGAAACTCAAGACATTTTAGAAGGGTTGAAAGCATCCTCACCCCCTGAAGTAAAATCTATATCTGTCGAGAAAAATAAAAAAAAATAATTTTTAGCCTCTTTACATTGTTGTCAATTGTTGTGTGTACACTCTATCGTTGGAGACGTTTGAGAAGCTATTGAAGACACCAATATACAGCGTGTTCCTTAAAGGTCTGTACAAAATGTTGGCACATGGTCCTGAGGTCAAAATAAGCCGATTTAAATAACTCACCTCCGACCGAGATTGCTCCGTTCCCGAGATACAGGGTGGTTAATAAAAAAAAGAATCGATAACACAATCCAAGAAAGTATTTCGAAAAATCCATTTTTGCACTGCTCATTCACTGACCAAATCACATCCACGACGATGAAAGCAAACATTTTTTATTCAGAATAATTTGAATATTCCGGTGCGGCATCGAACATTGAAAACCGTAATATCGCAAATACGTCTTACTTTAGCGAATACTCACAAGTGTACCTTTTTTTTGCTTGCAAATATTCATTCTAAATCATAAGATTTGCATATGTAAGCGCCCTCTAATGGCTACAGTGAAAATGTGTCCGTATTCGGGTTTCACATCTCAAAAAGCCCCCGGCTACCAATTTTCTAAGTGAGACGTTCAACATCATACATTTTGAGAAATTGGATTTTTATTTTTTAAATTTATCACCCTGTATGTCGGAAATGGAGCGATTTATTCGATTGGCCTATTTTTGCCCCAGGAATGTGTTGAGATTTTCTACAGACCTTTTAGGGCTCGTTTTAGGGACACCCTGTATGCCCGAAAACGCACTAAAACTTTCTTTATCAATTATTCCGTATCAAAATCGTACTTTCAGTAGACTTTTTAACTATTCTTTGTCACCAACCAAAGTATTTTAATCGAACGGTTGCGAAAAAATAATGGTGATGTGCCGGCTTAACCTCAAGTTAGCTCAGTTAGCACAACCGTTTCATAACTTTTCACCCAAATAAGTAATGGAGAAGATTCAGACTCACAAATTTGCAACTTTCTGAAAAATTCTTCATGGTATATCTATAATTTCAATTAGAGCCAATTTGAAGGTTTCACAAGGGACATACGAGGTCAAATATCGGGCATTACGGTATCTAAGGCTAAACTTTCGTTTATATGATGCCATGGTGGTTCGGAATCTACTATAAGCTGAAGGTTCCGCCAGTTCCGATATAGTTCCGCTCTAGGTCCTGCTCTCCCTAACCCCGCACAAGTTTCGACTTCTGGGGAGTTGGTTCCCAACAATCAACCAATTTTCTTGCTATATGATGTAATGTGAACCCCAAACAATTGATATCAAATGATAATAAGTGAAGCAGCAATCATATTATGTTATGATGCGAAATTAATTTGAATATTTTTTAATGAGTCTATAGTCAATGAAACTTTTTTTCGAGCTTTTTTTATTTCCCAATGTAGGGCTAATGGTGAGTGAACATTCACAGGGTCGTTCGGTTGTTCGCGGGGTTGTTTCATTGGAAACAGAATTTTCATCATCAGTAGATACTATATTATACAAAGAAAAAGTATATATTTTGGATATTTGGTTCAATGTTCTCCTTCCAATTCCCAAGCGACCAACGTACTAGTTCAAAGAAATCCAGGCTCAGATGAACAATAATTCGGGCCTGTTTCAGTGAAAAAAAAATTCTTCTTACCTCTCCGAAGTGTTAACCTAAACTAGTTCACTGTCACCAACCTTGTTCTCTTCATAACACTCATTACAGTTGAAAATATATATTGAATCTGACGATATTTCACGACATGAAAAACGCGGGAAAATGGACGTGACGAAATCTACCTGGACTAATCCAATGCAACCATGATTATAAGATTCGACTTACGACAGGTGCAAATATATTTCGGATTGTAATTTTTATTTTATATTGAAATTTATTTTTTGAAAATGACACTTTAGTTGATTACCAAGAGATAAAAAAATCAGAATCTAGTTTATCACTCATAGTGAAAACCTACTGCTACTGTATAGATAAACAGAATAGGCCTAGGAAAAAATATCAATGTATCGATAAATATATCGATATATAAAATGACGATATATAATCTCAAAAATACCTATATATCGATAACCATCGAATTGTCGATATATCCATAGCTCAATTTTTCTCATTTTTGCCCCAATATATTGAAAATAATAAATTCATTTCAGTTGTGTGATCGCTAGACGCTTTCGTATTTTTATAATATCTAGACAATATTTATTATATTTAAAAACATATATTGTTATATATTGATACTAAAGAAGCTAGCAAAGCCACTTTCAAATTTCAACATGAGACACATCTCATAATTTTAGGCTCATTTTAGGCTAATTTATCACCCCATTCCCGAATTTTTTGCTCCTCCCTATCATAGAAAAATCTGTGGCTTTGCTAGCTTCGGCCGAACTCAGCAAAGCCATTTTTGGAAAACTATATTTTTTGAATATCTGATATAGTAAGAATGTAGTGCTCATTTTAGGCTAATTTATTACCCTATTCCCAATTTTCTTGCTCCTCTCTATCATAGAAAAATCTGTGGCTTTGCTAGCTTCGCCCGAACTCAGCAGAGCCATTTTTGAAAACATAGAATTTCCACCGATTTGATATATTGAGAACAAATGGCTAACTTTAGGCTAATTAATTACCCTATTTTCGATTTTTTTGCTCCACGTTTCAAACAGAAAAGATACAAGACAATTTGTCGAAATACACGTCATTCACTGTACATTATGTATTTCTATCAAAAGCATATTTTATGACGATTTTTCAAAACAAAGTGTTAGTATCGATTATAAGCTCAATAACTATTGCATTTTGAAATTTTTTGCTGCATATTTTTTAAAACAAACCTGTGGCTTTGCTGGCTTCGGGCGAACTCAGCAGAGCCATTTTTTGAAATAATATATTTTTCACTGATTTGATATATCCATATTGAAGAGCTGATTTTAGGCTAATTAATTACCCTATTTTTGAATTTTTTGCTCCACGTTTCAAACAGAAAAAATACAAGACAATTTGTCGAAATACGCGTCATTCACTGTACATTATGTATTTCTATCAAAAGCATATTTTATGACGATTTCATGAGGGATAGTGTTAGTATCGATTGTAAGCTTGATGACTATCCCATTTTGGAATTTTTGGCTACATATTTTTTAAAAGAAACCTGTGGCTTTGCTGGCTTCGGGCGAACTCAGCAGAGCCATTTTTTAAAATAATATATTTTTCACTGATTTGATATATCCATATTGAAGAGCTAATTTGAGGCTAATTAATTACCCTATTTTTAAATTTTTTGCTCGATGTTTCATGCAGAAAAAAACCGAAACGATTCGTCGAAATTCACGTTTATTCACTATACATTATGCATATCTATCAAAAGCATATTTCATGACGATTTTTCAAGACAAAGTGTTAGTATCGATTATAAGCTCAATAACTATCGCATTTTGAAATTTTTTGCTGCATAGTTTTTAAAACAAACCTTTGGCTTTGCTGGCTTCGGGCGAACTCAGCAGAGCCATTTTTAAAAATAATGTATTTTCCACAGATTTGATATATCGATATTGAAGAGCTAATTTTAGGCTAATTAATTACCCTATTTTCGAATTTTTAGCTCCACGTTTCAAACAAAAAAAATACAAGACAATTCGTCGAAATACGCGTCATTCACTGTACATTATGAATTTCTATCAAAAGCATATTTTATGACGATTTCATGAGGGAAAGTGTTAGTGTTGATTGTAAGCATCGAGCAAAAAATTTGAAAATAGGGTAATTAATTAGCCTAAAATTAGCTCTTCAATATGGATATATCAAAACAGTGAAAAATATATTATTTTAAAAAATGGCTCTGCTGAGTTCGCCCGAAGCCAGCAAAGCCACAGGTTTGTTTTAAAAAATATGCAGCAAAAAATTTCAAAATGCAATAGTTATTGTGCTTATGATCGATACTAACACTTTGTCTTGGAAAATCGTCATAAAATATGCTTTTGATAGATATGCATAATGTATTGTGAATAAACGCGTATTTCGACGAATCGTTTCGTTTTTTTTCTGCTTGGTTTCTTTTGAAAAATATGTAGCCAAAAATTCCAAAATGGGATAGTCATCAAGCTTACAATCGATACTAACACTTTCCCTCATGAAATCGTCATAAAATATGCTTTCGATAGAAATACATAATGTACATTGTACAGTGAATGACGGGTATTTCGACAAATTGTCTTGTATTTTTTCTGTTTGAAACGTGGAGCAAAAAATTCGAAAACAGGGTAATTAATCAGCCAAAAATTAGCCATTTGATCTCAATATATCAAATCGGTAGAAATTCTATGTTTTCGAAAATGGCTCTGCTGAGTTCGCCCGAAGCCAGCAAAGCCACAGGTTTGTTTTAAAAAATATGCAGCAAAAAATTTCAAAATGCAATAGTTATTAAGCGTATGATCGATACTAACACTTTGTCTTGAAAAATCGTCATAAAATATGCTTTTGATAGATATGCATAATGTATAGTGAATTAACATGTATTTCGAGGAATCCTTTCGTTTTTTTTCTGCTTGGTTTCTTTTGAAAAATATGTAGCCAAACATTCCAAAATGGGATAGTCATCAAGCTTACAATCGATACTAACACTTTCCCTCATGAAATTGTCATAAAATATGCTTTCGATAGAAATACATAATGTACAGTGAATGATGGGTATATCGGCAAATTGTCTTGTATATTTTCTGTTTGAAACGTGGAGCAAAAAATTCGAAAAAAGGGTAATTAATTAGCCTAAAATTATCCATTTGATCTCAATATATCAAATCGGTGGAAATTCTATGTTTTCAAAAATGGCTCTGCTGAGTTCGGGCGAAGCTAGCAAAGCCACAGATTTTTCTATGATAGAGAGGAGCAAGAACATTGGGAATAGGGTAATAAATTAGCCTAAAATGGGCACTACATTCTCACTATATCAGATATTCAAAAAATATTGTTTTTCAAAAATGGCTTTGCTGAGTTCGGTCGAAGCTAGCAAAGCCACAGATTTTTCTATGATAGGGAGGAGCAAAAAATTCGGGAAAGGGGTAATAAATTAGCCTAAAATGAGCCTAAAATCATGAGATGTGTCTCATGTTGAAAATCGAAAGTGGCTTTGCTAGCTTCTTTAGTATTATATATTGTATGTTTCTTTCCTATTAGGTATTTTCACTAAGTTCTTATTTCTTCAGAAAACTCAAAATTAAATTATTATCGAAGCGCCACCCCTGCCATGCAGATTTAATAATTAGGTGAGTTAAAGATTCTATAACGTATCTATCAGTAATATATCGATATATCGAACTTATCGATATTTTTTGACTCATTGATAATCGATATGTGAAATCCAATATCGCGCAGACCTAAATAGAACAGAATACAACGCACAACTGAAGAATCAGATAATCTAAGGATTACGGAGGATCATCTTTGAAGTTTCTTAGTATTCGGTAGATTTGACTTGACGTGAGATTTTGAAGGTGAAGGCGACAGACGAGGTTCAGGTTAGAAGGTTATAGTTTTGAGTTATTTTTTCTTGATATGTTTGTGAACTCTTACGCGGCGGTGTCCTACGTGGGCGACTGCTATGCGAACGCGAAGCGATGCGACGCTACGCGAAAATGTCAAACCACAAAATTATATACAGAGAAGTGCACAAAGAACGGCCAGGATTGTAACTTTCGAATTATTCTAGATTCGTGGGTAAAATTGCTCATCAATTGATGAAACGATTTTCCTTCTATATCACTTCCAGTTCCACCGGAAACGACCCCAACTTTTGATTTTTAAATGGGACAACCTGTATCGTATGCCATAGTCGGTTAGGGATTATCATGACGAATTCAACGATACCGGGTTTGATAGGGTTATTTCGAGGGTTATTTCAAACGATCACAAAGATATTTGCGTTCCCATATGCTCAATATGGGTGTGACTTCCCAAAATCAAAACTTCTTCCTCTGTCACACTCATTAAGCATATGGAAATTTCGAACGCGATTATCTGCGTAATCGTTTAAAATAACCCTATCAAACCCGTTATCGTGGAATTCGTTATGATAATCCCTAACCGATTATGGTTCGGTGGTGTCCTATACGTACTCCGCGTCATATTGGCGTCCGCGAATTCGCATTTCCGTAATGACAGGACGCATGAGTTTTCACTTGAAAACTCGTATCTCAAATACAAATTTCTGAAAAATATCGATGTCAAAGAAGTCAAAATGAATTATTTTGATGCGATGCGATTATTTCGCTCGGAATCGCCTCAAAGTCGCGTCCTGTCCCGCACTTTTTGCTTTGATTTTTTTTACATCAAAATGTTGCTTGGATATGTGATATGTAAGTATATCTCGTTATTCCAAAGGCCTACCCACGAAAGATTCCCATTAGTTTGAAGAAGTTCAAGGACTTTGCCGAGATGGCGTTATCCAGAAAATCATCAACAGGAATATGCAAGATATAGATGCATGATATAAGTGGTACTGACGAGACGGATGTTGATTATTGAGTTTGCTTTACTGTTTTCATGTATTTTCAAGATGATCTCGTTATTCCAAAGGCCTACCCACGAAAGATTCCCATTAGTTTGAAGAAGTTCAAGGACTTTGCCGAGATGGCGTTATCCAGAAAATCATCAACAGGAATATGCAAGATATAGATGCATGATATAAGTGGTACTGACGAGACGGATGTTGATTATTGAGTTTGCTTTACTGTTTTCATGTATTTTCAAGATGAGAGTTTATGTTGAGCTTCAATTTGTGATAATTAACCCAGTAAATTCAGCAATTTTGAGTAAGAATTAAAGAGCCAAGCTTTTAGAATATAGGAATTTCAAAATTAACCAGAATAAACAGTTTTTTTTTCAAACCGAAAATGGTAAAATCTCGGCAAAATGTTGTCATTATAGCAAAAATTATTCATACGAAAACTCATTGAAAAAGTGAAAATAAAATTTTAAACTAAAATAATTCAGTTTTCCTGCTCACTTGCACAATTTTCTATTTGGTGGTTGGCCCATTTTTGCTCTGTATGGGCAATACTCTGGGCAATATGTTGTTTTCAGAATTGTTATGTTTGATTAAAGCGGTGACTGAGCTCAAGCATTGTTTTTTCCTGTATCAAATAGTGATTGGTTCCTGAATTGCATTGAGAATGTTGAAAATTTGATTTAGCACAGGGAAACATTTTCTCATACTCAGAAAATTTTGAAGAACTTTGTCATCGTTCAATGAAATGGATGATAGGAGACAAAAAAATAGTTTTTATCCATCCAATTTCGGAAACACCCTGTATATGCGTTAGTCATTACATTCTCTCACAATCCCTTTGTGAACATTATTGACCTATATACCTGAATTATACAAATAAGCACCAATTTACTATTCATATACAGTTGGAGTGTCGACTTTAATGTAGGTATAACCATTATAGAGCTAGATAAGGACATTAAAACATATAAACAGACACACACACACACACATACATACATTCTCGCAATGCAACCTAGTTTTCTGCTAAATTATAAGAAATTTGGTTGAAAGACAATTTTTCATAATGCGGACAACATATCACGAAATAGTGGAATATGTATTTGAATTGCAGACTAGACAACCGTCAAGGTTTCGAAAAGTTGAAGGCTTGTGTAACGCATAGAAATAATTGTGAAACAATATGCTCAACGAATAAAGTAGAATACAGTACATTGGTTCAAGTTTCTGGATAATCTTTAATATCGGCTTTGATCATTTTTTGTGCGAATAAAAAGTTCAATTGATATTATTAGAATATGACTCATTTTATATTGAAATATTGATTCAAATATCTAGGAAATTTGTCGAAATAAAAAAAGGTACGTATATCAGAATGTTCTATTCGGCGTATATACTGGTTATTATTTA
Source organism: Phaedon cochleariae (assembly GCA_918026855.4). Classification (NCBI taxonomy): domain Eukaryota; kingdom Metazoa; phylum Arthropoda; class Insecta; order Coleoptera; family Chrysomelidae; genus Phaedon; species Phaedon cochleariae. The sequence continues at coordinate 27,147,054 of OU896707.1, forward strand.
TGTGTGTGACCAAACTCTCACTACCTACTTCGAAATTTCTGCAATACGTAGATAATTTTTACGAGAGGTAGTTAAGAAAAAGCGATTCTAAATAAATAGTTTGACACCCTGTATATTGAAAACTAATCATTTCCGGACGTATGTATAGGGTGGTCCAGGTTAAATGTCATTCATTTTGATAGATAGAAAAACGGACAAGAAGTAGATTCTGATGAAAAAACTTTGGTCGAAAATGCTTCCTAAGAAAGATACAGGGTGTTCGAGCTTTGATACCACGATTTAGTTCTCGACGGGTCGCGTTAGGTTTGGAATCATCGAAAATCAACACTGTAATGTGTATACTTCATTAAGATTCTTGGGAGTCATACTTATTCACAGCCTGTACAGAACCTTGAAAGTCTCAGCCTTTTCAGTAAAAAAAAGTTAATTACAAACAATATCCTAACCTTGAATTATTTCACAAGAACGTAGAAATTTGGAACAGTGGCGATGTTGTTTGAGGGCTTGCTTTTTGTCGAAGTGTTTATTGCTCAGTTCATTGTATATTGAGAATATCGGATAACCTCACTTAGACATCACAAACATGACGTGTATAAATATGTTAAAATGCCTAAGAGTTAATTTATCAATGCACATACACACAATAATATAAATTTCGATTTATTAGATCAATTCAAAGTATGTACCTCTACGAAAAATATCAATTCTCTGATGGCTATAGGTTCATTCGGGTTGCGATTTCAGAACTGTTCAAGAATCGTTCTCGAACTGCGTAGAACTAGTGCGCAGTCGTTTCGAATCCTAGAACTGTTTCCGAACGGTTCACAAATTATGAAAACCCGAACGCGGCAGAAGAGTGTCTGAGAACATAACCTTTATTCAGAATTTGCGAAAAAAACAATAGTTTGGAACCTGTATCTTTATTCGAATAATATTCTGAAGCTTCAAACTCTCCTTTGTGTCTATTTACAATATCTCTGGAAGCCCTCTGTGGAGGAATATTGAACGTTACCACCGATACAACAAGGCCTGCATGCTTCGTGGGTGACGTCACTTAGTGAGGCCTAACCAGCGGCTCGAAACGACAAGCGCTTATAGCGCTATAAGGCGACCGCGTATTTCGATTTTAGTTTTAGATCATCATGAGACGATTTAGCTGTTTTTTGAAGGGCTTCCGGTTAAAAAAGGATGCCAGTCGTCAACCGAGCCCTTCTTCGCACCCCATTCGATTTTATTATGGAAAAACGAAGTTTTAAAGCAAAAACCAGGATAAAACACAACCCATTCGAATTAAATAAATATATTGGCAAAAATTGTGGTGAAGGTAAACTTCACACCTACTTATACAGGGCCCGCAGAACATAAACTCATCGTGAGATTGATCGAAAGAAAATTGTGGAAAATGTATTATATTCTGATTGACATGCCGTTTGTTACAATTACCTATTTATCTTGGAGAATTCATATTACCTGAAAAAATAACCAGTGAGTGTTTTCAATTTTCTGTTGTTGGATCGTTCACCCAAGTGGATCGTTACACTTGAAACCGTTATTTTTGAGGAGAAAACTGCATTTATCATGCGATGGTTTTTTTTTTTTTGAAAATGGTTTTCGGTACTCACGTATTTTTGTCTCCCCTTGTGTTGAGGGCATTTGAAGCTACTTGCTGTTATTTTGTCATTGGACACTTTATATACTCATGATGTACTTCGATGGCACATTTTTATATAGAAAATTCAACAGGAAATATGATTTTTATGGCGAGTTTTTCATATTTAGTGAACAAGCATTCCAGATGACGACCATTTACTTAATCAATAGTCAATCAAAATACGAGATGTCAAATGTCAATAGATTGCTTTCGAATGACATTACACACGCCATTATTTTGAATGATATTCTTCCTTCTTTTCACTAAATATGGATTAATCTCAAGAAAATCATATTTATAGTTGAATTATATATAAATTGTCCAATATGATGAAAAAAGAAGGGAAATTTGTTCTAAATGTCATCCAGATGACAGGTGAAAAAGAAAGTGAAATTTGGAATTTTTTAGTCAAATATCTTCATGATGAATATCATGATAAATGCAGTTTTTCCTTTTTAAGTAGAGTGTTTGTATTTCATTTTACTATCATAGTTGCAATTTGACCATTGGAATGAATTCTGCATTCATTGCCACGGAGCAAATGACCGTTTTCAGAAAGAAATTTGAGAATGAGAATTAAAAATGCCCGTTTATTATGAACATTCAAGAAAATTTCCTCGAATTCAGAGATGATTTTGTTGACTATAATATACGAATACAAAACTAACTGCACAATCGAAGCTTTTCTATTTTACCTCTACTTATACTTTTTATGAGAGAGTAATTGTTTATTAATTCATCATTATAAATCAAGCTCTGTTTACTACTGAACTCAGATGGAGTAAAATTCTCGCGGTGAATTGCATATATACCCACATTTTCGATAGCTCCTCGTCGAACGGGAAACTAAAAGCATGAACTTTTGAACCACCCACAAAATTCCCGCGACAAAAGGGAACACAACACTTGAAAGGCATTGTTATTTCGCCGATCACAACACAAAATATTTCACAAAACAGTAATTTTTCCGCCAATTATTTTGATGAATGAACAACAAAAGAATTCGGTACCGTTTCAAAAACATACGTAAATCACCGATGAATTAACACGAACTGACGCGTTAGTCGACAAGCGATAAAATAAAACACTGGCCTCTATTGGTGACGTCACGAGATGTTTACGTCAGAGTCTGCTGGCCTTGTTGTATCGGTGGTAACGATATATGCCATCATAGCATTCGTAGCTAGATTTTCAATATGTTTTGTCCGAGGTTTTGTCCTTTGTACCTACATGAATTTCGACTCCCACCTGAAATGTTCAATGAATTGTGTATCTGAATATAATGGCAAAGTATCCTACATAATCCTCCATTTTTCGGATCATCTAACAAAAGTTCGAGAATTATCAGGTTAGGCACAATATTTTCAGCAACTTCAGCAAGAAACTGCTTCACCACTGCTTCCTGAAGATGAAGAACTACTACTATCAAATGAATGTACTAACTCCATAATATTGAGAAAACAGCGAGAAAACAGTAACAGTAAAACCGTAATATTTCGAACTCGAATGAAATTTATGATTCCACAAAATTACCCCCACCATCAGCGATTTCATTCATTTATCCGTGTTTGGTGTTCATCAGTGTTCGGGAGTGTTAGCGTATACTTTACAATGATTTATGATTGAATCGCGGTGTGTATCTGTTGTTATTTAGTCTGAGGTTGGATGCATAATGAAAAGATAATGAATTATCATTTTTAGTTTCAATTATATTAGCGGAGACTAGTGAAGACGTACGATAGTCGAATGTGGCCGAATCATGTTGCCATACACATTCTGCCCAATATGTTAATCGATTCGACAAATAATCTGTATATATATCCGTGAGGTCGTCCGTGAGTTTATTTTTATATTCGATGACAATTTCAACCCTGATCACCTAACTTGAACTCTTGTGGGAAAAATACAACGCAAACAACTTATCACCCTTGATATAATGTTCCTTGCGGTTCCTTATATAGGTTATGCAAAGTCAATTGGAGTACCTCGGCTTCGCTTGTCAAACAAAGTGTCATTTTCAATCCTAATATAACAATCTACTATTAGACTATGCCGCTTTTACTAGAAAGTAACAGCAACTTTGATTTTCATAATGGAACACTGCATATAATATCAATTTATGATTTCTTATCACTTTACCAACAGTTTTATATATTGACTAGCTGTCCGGCCCTGCTTCGTATATGCTTGGTATACTCATTAAAAAAAATACATTTGTTGCATTCGTTCTGAGTTATGTCTATGTTCTATGCGCGTATCTACAGAACATTTTTTTCTCAATTCGTTCTGTTCCTTCCTATAGCTACTATTATATACCTATTTATATTCTCTCTGTATCTATTGTATTTTTTTTGTTTTACGTATTCAAAATGTAAACCCAATCGGTCAAGCCGTTTAGTAGTTGACGTACCGACAGCAGCGCCACCTACCGTTTCCAATTGTATTTTCAATTCATTTATTTCATAAACAACCGCTGCGACGATATTTCTTCCTTCTTCATAAAGAGTAAGAACTTCCGAGCAAAGCGATAGCTCAGTTGACACTGTACCTGACTACCACGGCGGTGACTCGGGTTCAACCCCTGCGAGGCTTATATTTTTTCGGAACTATATAAACACATCAAGCATTCATAATATGCCCTGGAAAAAAATCCGAAAATGTTTCCATATGATTGGGATAACATTGAAAATATTCATTTTTGTAATGGGTCAATGTTTCCCCCGTAGATCTAAAAACAAGAACTTCATGGGCAGAGTAGGTAGACCATCTTATTCCTGAACGAGTATTACACAACATGGAACAAACCGTTCCAGAATCGGACCATTTTTTTTTATATACTTTGATTTCAAAATTAAGTGAAATATTCAGGTGGACCACTTCATTTGCCAAGCAGTTTATATAACTTTCTCAATCTCATGATTTCTGTCGTCGCGTTTTTATTGTTTAGTAACATCGAAAAAATTCAAGAGGTGTTTCCTTGTGACATTCTAGAAAATAAAGTTTATATAAACATATGTTTTAACTTGCTCCGTTTTTGAGATACAGGATTTTGAAGTTGGAAGTATTAATTGTTTTTATTGATAACCCCCCTGCATTAACTTCATGTTGCCAAAATTCAGTATGGATATAGACTGAGAATGCCCCAAAATTTTATAATGATTCTATTTAGGGTTATTGAGTAATCTCAATGGAAGTCTTGAAAACACCTACATTAAAATTAGGAGTCAAATCGAATTTTTATTGTCTCCTCAGAAACTAAGCTATAGATACAAAAATAACACAGAGGATAAAAAACTTGTTTTTACAATAGTTGAATTTAATAAAAATATGAAACTCTGAAAAAAACCGGTGATGGTGTAAAATGACATTCACCATGAATATACCCACTGTGACGCCACTGGAAATATTGTTTCGAATCTAATTGCACTAGAAGAAGCTCTATATTACTATTAACAAAACAACAACGTTTTATTGAAATTGATGAAAAGACAAATGAGAAATGAATAGAAGAAAGATTTTGCATGGAATTATTAATACCCTGTATCTATCTAAAACGAAGCAAGTTAGGACACATGTCTATATGAACTTTATTTCCTAAAATATCACCCCTTGAATGTTTTCGGTGTTATTTAGATACGTCCTGTATAAAAAAGCGAAACATGAAGTTGTATATTGACATCTCGGTTGACTTGTTAGAGTTGTTGTGTCTTCACTCGCTCCAGTTATTGATAATTTATAGTTAAAAATTCAACTCGAAATTCAACTTTCATCTCAAATTGATAACTAATGCGGCAATGTCCAACTATTCACATACTTATACCTATTCATAATTTCCTGACTCTCATGATGTTTTTCTTGGTTCTTGTTTATTCTCACGGATTCGGATTCATCATTTCAATGTATTAATTATATTGACATTCTACTCTTTTTCAAAATTCAATAACTATTCCGCGACGTAGGAGACCTATTTCAAAATCATCTATTATGCCTTCGAAAGATATCATGGCTAAAAACTATACGATAAATGATGTGGTAATTCAACTCTCACCTACGACTAGTAAAACTCAGTTTAGAAACAATGTAACAATCCTTCTTTATTTCGCTGGGGATTGTGTCGAAGCGGTGGAATATTATTCAATATTGACATTGCTAAACATATACGTATTGCTGTGATGTAAAAGAGAAATTTGTTGAGAAAAATATTCAACGCGATTGATTCACATTTTCTGCGTATGCTTTCATTATTTAATGTCATTCACAAAGATAACAACCGTCATTTGAGTGATTTGAAGACATGTGATTTTTGGTGGTTTCAAACCACTAATTATTATAATCTATCGTCCGAGGTACTGCATATACTGCTCAAACGGCATACCTACAAAAGGCAGCGAATCTTCCTTTCGTCATTTGGAAGACCTTGTTTTATCGTTCCATCCAAGGTATATATTCAAATTACTTATCAACTTAACCCCATTCGAACCAAAGTAAAATGTCAGGTATACGGCCAAAACCTCGGCTAAAACTTACTTCACAATCAATCCGGCTCGAATGAAAATTGGTCAGATATAAGTATGCCGTTGACAATGGTAAAAAAATAGGGCAAAATTCGCATAAATTCGCACATTCCTTTTTACTTTCGCACGCTTCCGCATGTTAGGCTATATGTTCCAATAGTATGAAACCAAGTTTGCAGCTTCGAAAGACCTATTCTAAAAGTGTGGAGCACGAAAAACCACGAAATTTCTCGACTAATTTCGGTTTTTAGCACAAAAGTCCATGAACTCGGCCTCCTAAATCCCTACAATCTGGGTCTGAGTTCAGTTTTGTGGGTCTGAAACATCTCAAGGACTACAAAAAGTTGCTTTTTATCCAAATGTTGGAAATTGCATCTGACAGAGATGATGATAATATTCTATATTCTACCAAAGGATTCAAATACCTAGCAAATTTTGTCAGCTGAACCTCTATATTTATTTGTTCAACAGCCAACGCGAAAGTGAAACTGGCTCGTCTACTCCCCACCAAAGAAGCAGCGGTTCAACATTTCTACCGTATACCATCAGGGTGCAGACGTGAATGGGGGTGGACAAGGAGCCAACTGCATGGGGGTGGACGGAGAGCGAGCAGGGCCTGTTTCCAATCCAAAATACATATCAACCAGCTTCATTCACGCTCCTCAAACTTTTTTTTCATGTTCTGGTTCCCACGAAAAGGGATATCCTGTGATGTTCAGAGAACATCATGAGAACTAAGGGAAATAAGGTGGGAATTGGTGTTCTTCTTAAATTTCTGGAGGTTATATGCCTCAGGGAACATCTCCTTTGGCAATGTGTCCAAGAGCCTCGCTTTTCGTTGGATGAACGATTCTATGAAAATAGATGTTCTGCAAGTCTCTAAAGTGGCCACGAAGGGGTGCGAGGCCTCAACTTGACAGGTCAATCTCGCGGGGACTGCCAAGGGAGGAACAATTGTTGATATTTCAGAAGAGCATCGTCCATGGAAATATCTATAAAATTCAGCCAGATCGCCAACTTTTCTACGGTGTTCCAGAGAAGTGAGTGAGTTTGTGAGCGAGGCATCACCCACGAGACGAATTGTCCTTTTTTGGACAGAATCCAACAGTTTCAGGGAATGTTGGGGACTGCAATCCAAATATGGAAACAGTATTCCGGGACAGGTCGGATCTGTGCCTTATAGATTATAAGCAGCTGACTGGAAGTGAAATAGCCCCTGGCTCGAAACAGAAAACCAAGTTTTTGGGATGCACTTTTAGCAATTGATCTCACGTGAATTTCCCAAGAAAGGTTATTGCTGATAGTAATACCAAGCATCGAAATGGATGTCTTCTAAGGTATGGTTACTCCTGACAAGCTCATGTTGGGCACAGTGAGATCGGCTCTTCTAGAGAAAGGCATGCTTGTGTTTTGTTTGCATTGAAATCTACCAAGTTATTGGATCCCCATTTGAGAATTGTTGCCAAGTCCATATTTATGTTGTCAACATTTCTCCCTCGTTCGTTTCTGATTTGCCTAGCTGGTATTGGAGCCCTGGAAAAGAAGGCGGTATGGAGGGTACTATCATCCGCGAAGCTGTGTACTGGACATAAAATTGTTTTCAACGAATCGTTGATATGGAGTAGAAAAAGTGTTGGTGCTAGAACACCAACATTTATGATAACAGAGTCAGATGAAACTCCGTCGAACACTACATGGAGAGACCTGTTTGAGAAAAAACCAGCTAGCAGAGAATTTAGCTGGGGAGGCAAGCCATAAGATGGGAGCTTGGCGAGGAGTCCGTGGTGCCAGACTCTATCGAATGCCTTGGAGATATCAAGTGTCACGGCTAAGGCTATGTGAGACGTAAGCGAGCAGGTCACTAGTTGATCTCTGATGACGGATGCCATATTGCCTATCGTTGATAATACCTGAATGTTCCAGGTATTTCATGAGCTCGATGTTGATAGCTTTCTCCATGATCTTTGAAATAATAGATATCAGTGCGGTCGGTCTGTAGTTGCTAGGTATGGTCTTTTTGCCTTTTTCAGGAACTGGTTGTAGTCTTGCGATTTTCCAGTTGGACGGGAATATCCCCAATTTGTAAGAGTAGTTGAACAATTTGCAGAGAACAGGTGTTAGTTAGGGAGCACATTTCTTGAGAACAATCGGTGGGATTCCGTCGAAGCCACATGCTTTGTTGGTGTTGAGACCACAGGTTGAGACCCAATAAATTCTTCCTTATAGTACGTTGGCGAAAGGTGATCTGGGGCATATGACTGTCAGTTGGCGTTATGTTTGGAGGTTGTTTTCTCGATGAATCCAGAGTGAAATTTCCAGCAAAACCAAGGGAAATAAAGTAGGAATTGGTGTTGTTCTTGAATTTCTGGAGGTTATATGCTTCCAATAAGTTTCCAATTCCGTCACCTGATGACGTTTTTCTCATTTTGACGTGTTTCTCATTTTGACGTGTTTCTAATTTTGACGTGTTTCTCATTTTGTTTTGGATAACGGGATCAATTATTGGTGTGATTTTTGAAGAACGTGAAAAGAAATTCTAAATTAAGAAAACCTAATCACGAATCTGCGATTGAAGGTCCATAAAAATAACAAGTTTCCATCGTTCAAGTTTGAACCCCTTGATTTTGTGGAAGCATTGTGAAGGAATATTATCAGATAAATTATAATAATAAAAAAATTAAAAAATGGATAAATACATATTATGTATATAACCATTTTTTAAATTTTTATTTTATGTTCATAACTTATTCATAACTCATCTGAGAATATTCCTTTTCAATGGTGTGATTTGTTTTTCTGTTAAATATATTTCACTCTGTTATAGTCATAAGTTTCCGAGAAAATGTCTATGCAAAATGTAATCTTTGATTGAAATGCTTAAACCAGGTGGGTTTTGTGATACCCAAAGACAATAAAAAAAATCGTTGTTTCTTGTTGTCTATTCAGGACAACTTTTATTAGTGTCCTACTCTCCAGTTTCTTCTTTCAGTTCATAGGTTACCTCTACGAGTTATAAAAGATATGTATTTACATATCAAATGTAAATTGAATCTACTTATAAACACCAAGAAATGAAGATAACCAGAAAGATATATCTGTACCTGAATCTGCAGGTATTTCGGATAACGTCACGAAGTTCGTGAATCATTGTTGCTCGCATTGATGAAATTGAGATTGAAATGTAATACTTGAATGTGGGAATAACCTTTCGTCCAATAATGGAGTAGACATGTCGATTCATATCGTATAAAACCTACAGAAACTTTCATTGGCAACAAATCAACATTCTTATTTCAGTTGGGTTCATCAACCTATGGCTATCGAAAATTACTTGTTCATTGCAAGGTTCATTGTCTGTCCATGTGGCTCAAGAATGACCCTGAATTTCACAAAGCCTTGTTGAAAGTCATCAATCCTATGATCGTGTATTTTTAAACGAGGCGAAACAAGTCCTTTTTTCACGCATCAATCGGATCTCGAAGAACGTAAGAGATTAAAGAAAAGTCAAATTAATGAATTGGGACAAAATTGCGTAATTGGGAGCTCATTATAATCAATTTCCGACTGCTTCCAGGTTAAAACTGGAAAAATCGATAAATTCCACTTTGTCATTAATTTTTGTTCTTTCACAAGATTACTCCGAAATCCTAAACCTGAGTATTGGTATTGTGTACCACCGAGGGGTAATCCTTGGAATTATGGTGTACAGGCATGTGGGATTCCATGAGATTCCAGTGAAATTATGTGGGATTCCAGTGGAATTCCAGTGGGATTCCAGTGGGATTCCAGTGGGATTCCAAGGATTCTGGTGTACACATTTTTCGAAGGTGGTTATCCCTCGTGTCCCACCTCTCTGCTTTTTTTGCCGAAGGAAGTATTCAAGAACTTATAATCTCCGAAAGTTCAAAAACCTTTGGTATAGTCTTTACAGTTACAAAGTCACTTCGCTGACTTTGTCTCAAGTGACTTTGTGAAGACTATACGCAAGATGTTCTTCGTTTCGTCATCTCAAGAAGATGAAAAAAAAAAACAGCACAATAACACTTCAAGAGTGCTTATTTTTCTGATAATGAAAATCAGATCAGTTACTTCTGTTATTACTGACTTTCAATGGATTTGAATCCTTCTTCATGATGGACCATATTTTTCAGTCACCACAAATAAACAAACATTTTCACTTCAAATTGTACTCATTAGTTTTGCCAACGATGGAAACAATTACCAATAAATGTGGATATCAAATCTATCCTAAAATGAAGTAACTCAACTAGTACAAATAATAATAATGATGTTAACACTTCACAAACTATAAGATTTCTACAAAATTCTTAAACACACCATGGATTTCTATCAAATAATGGCCGAGTCAATTCAAAAAATGAATCGTAGAAATCATCCATACTCTGAGTGGTCCAATGTATTTCAAAAGACTTCTCTTTCTTCAATACAACTTCAGTTCTTCTTCTTACTTTTCCTTCACAGAGCTCTCTCTTCTTTACTTTCGGAACCTAGGTTGCTGATATTGAGACCTTCTGTCATTCGCCATTATCTTTTGTTCCATAATGTTCGTGCCTCATATGTCAGTATGTCAGCCTGTCATGTCAATTGTTTGTTTTTTCAATCATTGAATCAATTTCCTCCATGTGACTTTTTGAATTTAGACAAAGAACTTAGTTTTTTCGATGTTCAACTTGATTAGGGCCAGATTTTTCTGGCTCTTCAGCCGTTTTAATCGAAACATTTTATTTACCTGACTTCTCGGCCTAATGATGTTTTTTTATTTTGTAAAATCCCCTTTTTGATGATTTTAATGTGACTATTGTAAGTTTTTGTTTTATAGTGACAATTTCAATTTCCACATTCAGCCGTTTTAATCGAAACATTTTATTTACCTGACTTCTCGGCCTAATGATGTTTTTTTATTTTGTAAAATCCCCTTTTTGATGATTTTAATGTGACTATTGTAAGTTTTTGTTTTATAGTGACAATTTCAATTTCCACATTCATGATGTATTTTAGGTACTGCACAGTCTGATGATGGCCGTTGTGCCGAAACCGGTCACTGTTTTTCAATCTAACTTTTCCATACTTCATAAAAAATGATAACGATTATTATAATGATATAAACCTCCCTTGGGTGGTGAAATGAATTTGAATCAGCGAGCATTCTTGGCTTCGATATACCTTTCCGTGCAATGTGCAATTCAAATAATCAGTCATTATTATGTTAATCTATGCTATCATGAAACAAATAACAATATATTTTTTGATTTCCAGTGATCTCGTACTCTTCATCATATTCAAAACGTACTTTCAAAGTCAATGACACAACATCTATATTTGTCCTATTATCAGTTATCTCCAAAGTGATGGAGAGAGCCATCAACATTGAGCTTATCAAATATCTGGAAAGATCAGGTATCATTAATTATAGACATTATGGCTTTCGCCATCGAAATTCAATTGGAGATTGACTTGCTTACGTCACACATATATGGCAAGCTTCATTAGAGAAACATGAAGAATCTATAGCTGTAGCGTTAAAAATATCGAAAACATTCGACAGTGTTTGACATATTCTTCTCCACAATCTACCATCATACGGCTTACCACCTCAGTTATAGCATATTTTATCGAGTTTTCTCTCAGGCAGATCCTGGCAGATCGCTCCATGTGGTGGTGGACAGAGTATATTATTATATAGTCTGATATTCTACGCATCGCCATCCATTCCGGCCTCCACAAGGATCAATTTTGGTACCAGTATTGTTCCTACTTCATAGCAATTGCCCTATCCACAAGAGATGATAGTCTTCTCTTTCAGAATTCCCATTAATTTCCTAAGAACTCACTACAATGGCAAGTCAACGTTGTCAATGAAGATCTTGCTGAAATTACAGTCTGGGGAACCAACAACCTATAGTAGTTGGAATTCAACGTCATCAAAATTCAAGCCAGTATTATCTCTTGAAAGGCGGAACTCAGTTTGCCTGATATATCTATAGGAGTGAGTCATAATGTCAATGTCTGGTACCACAATTCCCACAAGATTCACCATATCTATATGCTCGGTATCTCCATCAGCAATACTTCTTCATGGTAAAATCATTTCAGATTCATCGCGAAAGCTGCTTCACAAAAAGTCGGATTTCTATTACGTGCGAAAAGGTACTTCACACCTCAATAGCTTCTCATATACAAAGCGGAGATACGGCCTGTTTTAGAATGATGTTTCCACATATAGCGTTCGACACCCAAACAGAAGCATATTATTATGCTTTTAGATTCCACCCAGAGATGAACCATTCGCCTGGTGGGTGATGCCACACTCTCTAATTCTTGGACAACATTGAAACACTGTTGAAAAGTCGGCAACCTTTCACTTTTCTGAAGATACTTCTACGGGAAATGTTCTTCAGAAATCTCTGCTATCATTCCATCACTAGAAATACCAGTCAGACGTACGCGACAAGCCCAGTCAGCACATCCCTCGGCACATCCTTTCGTCGTCTACTTTAAAATATGTCTAACAAAACTTTACCGAAACTCGTTTGTCTATAGAACGGCAAAGCTTTGGAATTATTTGCCAATGGAAGTATTCCCAAGAGCTCATAATCTGCGAAAGTTTCAATACCTAGGTAACTTATCTCCCTATCCTTCCTAGGTAACTTATCTCTCTATCCTTCCTAGGTATGCACGATGATCTTCGAACGTTGTAAGGATTTCCCTTCGTGCGCTCCAAGAAAAGACAAAAATACCGTCTAAAAATGCCTATGGAATACGACTCAATCTAACCTAACTAGGTTCGTATAAACATGATAAAATAAGTAATAAATACTTGCTAAATTATAAAGCTCCTATCACGAGTCCTATCATAATAGTTTTATTAATCTGAAAAGGTAGACTGTTTTGTAAAATGGTAATAATTGAGATCGTATGAAAAAGTGGAACTTCACAAGTTGTCTGCAACAGAAACTGTAAGGAGTTCATTTGTCAACTCTCTGCAACTGATAGACGTCATATGTCTACAATGGCGTACTTACGGGGGACGAGGGGGATACAACTTACCCCTTCGAGCCACGGCCAAACCACTTTTCCTGAATTTCAACAGAAAAAAATCGATCGAATTATTTTGAAGAAAATGTACTTCAAAATTTGCGTACCTGTTAAGAAACTTAACATTCAATAAAAACATTCGACCTTTAACAAAAAAAAAACGGTTTCATAGTTTATATTGTCTCTTGTGAACTGAATACTGGCCCTGCGACTACCAGTAATCACCATTAGTAAAAATGATTTGAAACAAAAGTGTATATCGCTCAAGGTCAAATTTTGCTAGGTACGCCACTGTACGTCAATACCACTACCACATCATATCATGAAAAAATAGGAAACAATACCAATCTACACAAAAGTTACAAAAAAAAACGATACAGTTTGGTGCTAGTGGGTAGTAACTTGTATGGCATTACATCACAGATGATCACTTTCGTTTATTTCATCAAAGACAAATCAGTTTCTATGCTCGGATACTTGCATAGATAAATCACGATGTTGTGCTAACATCTATGTTTCAAGGTCAAGATCACGAAGGAGCTTTTGCTCTCACTTTTGGACGAACGACCGCCGAGCGACAATCTAGGTATATGATTTATACTCGAATTTATATGAAGGCGGTGACCGGTTTATTATAGTGTCATTGTAATTTGTGTACGGATACCTCAGATCACCCAGACAGTGAAGTTGAAACTATTTCGAATATGGATTTTTGGTTTACCTGGCCTCAATAAACATCTGTGGGGAAAATGAACTTCATCACTGAGGTGCTACCAATGTAGAAGCAACATTCTGGAAGTTTCATTACTCAAATGGCTTTATATCGATGAAATCTGATTGTAGGAGTCTACTCAGCTCACTAATAGTAGTTATTCAGAACAAAAGTTAATTTTTATGAACTCCTGTTCTGATTAGTTGAAAATGATGTTGATGCAACTGCTTTCATTCTCAACTGTATGGAAACGAAGAAATAACAGTCGATGCTAGTAAAAAATTACAATAGAGAAAAGAAATCATTCGATGAATACTATTTTCGCCTACCGTATATGATAATGAATCATATCAACCCTTGGGCTTCCAAACTCATTACAACACAATTTTGTTATTTTTTACTATCTTGACACCTTTGTTTTGACGTTTGAATTTTCATTAAACGTGGGTGTGAATCAAATTTTGGAATCAAGAAAACAATCATGTGGGTAGGCTGAAAATAGTTGTGTGTCACACATGCAAAAAACGCTTCATCAGTTCTTAGCTATACTGCAGCTAATAGCCGCGGGCTGCTAAAGCTCATTTTCTGCCCTTGAACACGATATACTATTGAAGCTTACACGGCTCACCTTGGATAAAAACTGGTCAAAGTTTTCAGTAATTCTTATCACAAATGTCGGAATACAACAATATATATCAAAATAACATACCTCTATTCGAATAATAAGACACATATAGTTGAAGGATAGCTGAAATCACAAGACTGTTCGAACATCACAATCTTTATTATATCATGAGATATTATGGGTAGTGAGGAAATATAAATGAACAACATAAATATAAATACCATACAAATAAATGAATAACATAAATACCCGAGTAAATACCTTACAAAAATGTTATGTTGATTACCATTACGACGATTCGGAGGTAGCCCTAGACCAGATAAATTTGGAACCCTCACATTCAATTTATTATAGGTTTGCACGTTTCTCATGAGAATTTCTTGATCATTATTAGAAGTTCGAACGTGATTCGAACTTACTGATTTAGTGATTCATTGATATACCATTTTTTACTCGTGACTACTGACACTATTTTATGTATGTATTATCTCTTAGTATTATCATACAAAGTATTGACATTTCAGTATTGACGTACCGCGATGTATGTACCAGCATGATTTTCAACCAGTCAGATGTGAAGTTCACAACATGAATTTTCGTTCTGAATAACTTCTATTAGTGATCTGAGTAGACTCTTACAATCAGATTTCATCGAAATAAAGCCATTTGAGTAAACAAACTTCTATAATATTGCTTTTACAGTGGTATAGAGGCGAGGGTAGAGGTGTTCAGTTTGGCAATTTGGAGCGGAGTCCCCCATTACACGCCAGGAATTGCAGGGAATGTCAAAAAATCGCGAGGAATTGCGACGAATTTCATACAACAACGGTCATACACAATATTATAGAAACATATTCTCATCAATTGGAATTGTACTAGACTCCGACCCGAATGAATATCAAATTCACGTTTGGAAATTGAGTTTTGACTTGTCTGTTTCTTAAAAAACCCTCTATAATTTATTAAAAAATCTGCATATTTATATACTTATAGGGTTGGTAAAAATTACTTTTTTATTAGATCAATTCGATTTTGTTCTTGTTTGAAAGAGAATTGAACAAGAGAAAAGGGCCAAAACTTTAACCTCAAATTTTTTAATTCTTTCAGAAACAATGGTGAATATACCGAAGCTTAATCGAACTTTTGAATTTGCTGGCTATTTCAATAGTTGCACTGTATATTTTCGCGTTAGAGATTCTGAGATCGTGAACTTTCGTGAACAGAACAAGAGGCCAAACATTCAAATCCGTTGGAATTTACCTGATATATAATATGACAGGAAGAAGACAGGTGGGTTCACATCTGGATTACAATAATTCTCTTGCGTTCTTTAATTATTTTGTATATTTTTTTGTTTTTGAAACATGAGAACACTAATTATACGCACAAAAAACATATACGGTTGAAAAAAATTATTGATTCACGTATGCATTCATATTGGTTCCCATAAGCTTCAACAACTGATTCCACACGTCTTCACCGATTTTTGATGACTTTTATATAATGTGGTATTGACTGCTTTCACT
Source organism: Phaedon cochleariae (assembly GCA_918026855.4). NCBI lineage: Eukaryota > Metazoa > Arthropoda > Insecta > Coleoptera > Chrysomelidae > Phaedon > Phaedon cochleariae. The sequence goes on from OU896707.1 coordinate 27,163,138, forward strand.
CCAACACTGAGGAATCCGAAGCCGAAACTCTTCGACATTCCCGAAAGTTCTTTCATTTCTGTTAACCCTGGTCTCCAAATCATCCCACAGAAAATGGTCGCAAGGATTCTAATCTGGAATATTTGGAGACCATTCTTGGGGTTCTGAAAAGTCATTACCGTTCGCTCTTGAGTAATTGAGGGTATGTGCACTGGTGTAACATCTTGCGCTATCCTGAAAACATGTTCTCAATTGACATGATCGAATAGTAAAAAGACAAAAATACTCGAGTGAATATAAATTCCAGAGTTGGATAAGGTAAGGTGTGTCCGCCATTTTGGTATTTCAACGAATATGGAAAAGTTGTCGTTTTGTGTCGATCAATTCTCTTTCAAACAAGAAGTAATCGAATGAAATCGGTTCAATAATAAAAAATGTTATTCGAAAACAAATCTCCGTTTTTCTTCAACAGCCTATATGTATGTACTTATATTGGCATGTGAAAGCATAACGAACAATACTTTGAGATTTGATTTTCTTGTAATGAATGTCTTATATAATCAACCTATGATAAATACGCATGCCCTGCACTTTCCAAAATATTTGCCCCTGACAAAATATATCGATGATCGATGATTTATTTATCATACAAGTTGCATGGAATCATATAACTAAAAACAAGATAATATATATATAGAGGCATACTTCACAGAAAGTGGAAAGATTACCCATTTCAGAACATCTTTCTGAAAATAGTTTACGTTTGATATCAATCAATCAAGGTTTGAAACGTGTTATAACATCAAATTGTTAATCGCTATAGAAATAAAGCGATAGCAATAATCAGCATTTGTTTCCTGGTTCATCGGTAGGTATATTCGTATATTATTAGACTATATAGAGGAAGTAATATAAGTCAACATACTTGGAGACATAGTAATATTAGCAATGTGATAAATAAAATATTATGAAACTGTGGGTTACCAATATTATTCTCACTATCATCATCGCGCATAAGTCAATTTTCCGGCAACTCCGATATACCTACAATTATTTCGTTGAACGAGCCGCGAAGTACTTTTACCATGAATTTTTGTTTAGTTGTAACGATGCCATTGACATCTCGTTTATCCTTGAACATTAACATTCACATTCTAATATAATTCCTTTGTATCAGAAATAAATTTAAGACCGCCACAGTTTGGTGGAAGACCGCGAGTGAAACGAAACTTCGTGGTAAACGTTTCGTGAGCGATATATAACCACTCATGCGAATTGAATTTCCAGACATGGTTTCGCAGTGTTCAACTGGTAACTCTCGAGATTTCAGTGTGGAAATGTGAGCATTTGATTCATTATGTAACATACTTGTAGTAAGGACAAATCAGATAATAGATAGTCATTGATAACTTGTTTGAAAATTGTCTGAATAAGAAGACTATACAAGTTGTTTCACGGTGGATGGAACATTATAAGTATCTGGAGAACCGAACGACATATCATTTCGAAAATGTATATTATGCCATTTTTGGGATCCTTGTGAGATTTTCCATCACTCTTTCTGATGATTCCATATGCCCACTCATCTCTAACAGTTTTCGCGATTAAAAATATTATGTCAAATTTTTGTGCAAAGACTAACCCATGAAAAATATCATTTTTTTTTCACAGTGCAAATTCACAAAACATTGTAATTCGGGTCATAGCTGCATAAGATCATGTAGTATTCGGCCGATGAACTGGATCTCAATTTTAGCATACAAGGAGGTTCAGAAGTGACTTTCTTTCGAGGACTCGAGAACTGAAACTCCGTTTTTTTTAAATGGAACACCCTGTTAATCATTACTGATTTGGAAAGTTGAGACTCTTCACCATTTAACTGTTATATAAGTTCTCTTAGCTGAATTCCTAGCCTTGTTACTCTATGAACCTCTCCATGAACTATCAGCCGCTGCAGTTAATCTACAACTTTGCCGCCTAGTAACACAAAAAACTATTTTTCCTTTGACATGGCACATGGCTATCAAAGAAAGGGTTTGATAAACATAATTCGATATGCTACATGACGCGAGACATGACGTCATGTGAAACCCAATATAGCGGACGCCTTAGGATGTGCTACAACTGACAACCTCGCGCCTTATGACGTCATTCAAAATATGAAAGATTTCGTGGTTAACGCTCTGAGAAGGCAAATTAATACAAATAATTGCAATAATCCTCGCAATAATCATTCACCCAATGTAAGTACTATATTTTTTTCCACATAATATTCGACATTATCGTTTCCTACTACATCTAGATTGCACTGAAGAGAGATATATTATATTTCAGTAATTATATTGATTTTCAAATGGTTTTATCTCTTTTCAAGTGTCGCCAAACTGATGATTTAGGGATTGGTCAGATTTCATAATGGGGTTGTATAAACTTGTCGAATTTACGTCATATTTCTATTTTATATATTCCATTTATTGAGAAGGGTATTTGACAAAGTCATTTATGATTTGAAATGATGAATATACGAATATTTCTCACCTCTTAAAAACGATAGTTCTCGGTGACGTGATAAAGGTACCGATTACCACCATTAGTGTCTTATTGCTCAAAAACCAATGAACATATGTCAGCATCCCACATAGCAATCAGAATTCACTTCCATAGTTGGAGTGTATTGAAATACACACAATACATAGGTCGTAATCCTATAAATTTGCAATAGAATTGATCACGGTATATGACGTCACACATTGTCTTTCGTTTTTCATGTCATGTGAAATTCAATAATTATTATAAATTTGTACAGACTTCTGAGGAGAAAACGATTTGCGACAGTTGGGTTGGAACTTCAAAATAATGGACAAAGATCTTTCTCTTGAACAGATCTATTTTTGTAGAAAGAAAAAATATGTTTTTCTACTCCTTACTCGGTAAGTACTTCATTTTGATACTGATTTGAGGGAGGAAAACACGTTCTACCTCCCTAGGGAGGTAAGTAAATATTTACCTCCCTAGGGAAGCAAGTTGAATAAACTTCATAATTTAACCTAAAAATTGAAGTCCTTGTAACACCGATTGTACCGTTCCTTCGATTTCTGAGGTAATAGAGCAGCACAAGCTGCATTCGCAACTGCATCGATATCCATTATTTCGATTTTTTTAATAAAATGACACTGACAGAACATTTGTTTGATTATAAACAATATGAATTCCATAGCGATCAACGTGTAACACTAGGAAACCTGTCATACATACAGGGTTTTTCAGTTAGATTAGTCAAATTATATAAGTAATTGAAAAACATTTTTTTTAATCTAAGGGAACTGGAGTAGAAAAAATATAATACAAAACTCGAGAGGCAGTGTTCTTGACCAGTCTCGGACTATTTTGCAAGCCCTCGCTATCGCTCGGGCGCAAACAATGTCCTCGACTGGTAAGTATCACTTGCCTCCCTTGTAGTGTAAATAACTATTTCCTCGAATTGCATGCATTTGAAATAAGAAATAATGAAAGATACAAAACATATCAGTGGTTTTCTCATGAAACAAAATTATACGAATCAGTTAATGATTAATAATTCTCAGTGATCATGAGCAGCTATTCATGATAATTTTCAAAATTTGTGAAAAGATAACCATTTCGCGATCATGGAATCTATTGAAATCGAATAAAAATGATTATCTGAAAAAATTATTCAATGGCAGTAATATGTTATGCGACATCGGGCCATTATTCACGCCTCAGACCATAAATAAACGCCTACTTTACGCCCTTGATCCATGAATAACTACTATAATTGTCATCTTGTGATTTCAAGTTCCATAGGTGTTAAAGACCTATGGCAGAAAATACTCAAATGTGATTTTGATGGATTCATTCATGTTAGCAGAGCATGCCGCGGGTTCAATGAAACTTCCTCAAATCCATTCGAGATGAATCATTATACGTTTCACTGAAATCTTGACATGGCCACATGTTCTGCTGATATTCTTGTAACATTGAACTTTAATAATGAATAAATCCATCAAAACCACACTTGAGTTTTTATTTTCTGTCATAGTACTTTCCACCTATGGAACTTGAATCAACAGGTTAGAATCCCACCCAGGGCAAGAAAAATGTTCGATATTCAATTCACGAATTAAAATTGTAAAATTTCCTAACATCGGCTTGGGATAGTCCTGCACGATTCACTGTTGCGTTCCAATTAACAGTGCTGCTCCAAAAGTGGCACATGGAGTAGGTAACAAAGCCAACACAGAACACATAGAAAGAAATGATGATGATGTGGTTGTAAGCATCAGAGAAGAAGTAGGATGGAGGATGGTGTATGTAGGTTAGTGTGAAAATCTACCATCTGAGCTTCAATGCGGGCCAATGCTGCTTAGTGGGCCTTTAATTGGGGCCTGCCACTGCAGCTTAATATGGTTGTGAGTACATTACTAGGCTACAAAACACAACCTAAAACTCTTAAATAGAGCTGATGGACGGTTCCTGAAAAGGGTGTTAGCCGAGGTGTTAGCCAGCTAGTATACTGCTTGCCGTTGTAATATACGAAAAGTCAAACAAACTGGCGCGCTAATAATTGATGGCATGCAATCCACAGCGACCAAAAGGAGTCAAAAGGGTTACGAAAAACTATGAGGAAAATTGAAAGGGACTTCCGTGTTTTCAAATTGCATGCCGATGTGAACAATTGGAGTTCTAGTAACAAAAACACTCTAGGAAAATTGTCATGCGGCCCTCGTCTGACCACCGTATGAAAATTTCGGGATTTCGGGAAAACTGTAAAAATTCAATACAGGTTTTCCGTGATTCCAAACTGCTTGCCATCAGAAAGACAGTTCATTTGAATAATTAATTAATAGCAGGTAATTTGGCGTGCACTCCAGGATTCTGCAAAACAGAGACATGCATGACGAATGTTGCAAAAATAAGTGTTTTTGCAACTTTCATCGAGCATGTCTCTATTTTGACAAATCCTGGTGTGCTCACCAATCTACCTACTATCAATTGATTCTACAAATAAAGTATCACGAGAAACCTGTTGAACTTCAGCTCCTAGGAACAAAAAAGAATGTACTAGGCCATCAAGAATAAACAACATTGTTACGGTTGGTCGAGCGGTTGGTTATTTGGGATGGGACGCATACCTGATTTGTTTCCGATTTTGGCAGATTTGGCATCTCATACCCATGCTGGAGATATAAATACATCATGTAGTCAAGTATTTTTGTTATGATCAAGAAAGCCTTCGAGATTCACATTCATGCTCGACCTCTGTGGTTCATTCGTTATTCTCGGGATCTGATTAATTGGATAACTCGTTTTTGAATAATCACGGCCAGCAATACCTTTTTGCCTCACACAACCACAACGATACTGTTTATTTTCATTTGATAACCGAGCCAAACACAGTGGAATATGGAGAGAAATAAATAATCGCTATTTTTATTGTCGATATGCTCACTAGCCATAACATTTTCTCAGCGTTGCTGTTATCTGATTGTTCAAATACCCCTGAAATGAACCAAAAACGCTCACTCGTGTAAACCAACGAATATTTTTGGTTGACGTTGAATTTGTACAATTTTTCCTCAATTGTTTTGACGATCACCCAATCATTGAATGTACCATCATTGTAGTTTTATCAGGGTTGGCATGAATTAATTCATATGAATTAAATCAGTGATTTAATTCGTGAATTAATTCCATTGACTTTTTTCGAAAAAGTCATGAATTCATTCAAATTTTTAAAAATGAGACAAATTGCACTATTACCTTTGATTTTAACTAGTTTAAACTGAAAAATTCGATCGTATTTTGGCAAGACTTTGTTATTTCAAGCATGACAGAGATTTTTACTAACAGATATATACAGTATAAAGTATCATCCATAAAGTTCATAACATATGAGAACAGGTTTATTATCACAGCATCGATTTTTTTTTCTCGGCGATCCATTATGCATATCCGATAACTTGAAAATCGATTTTGACACATGTCACGTGATCACTGGTATGGTGATGAATAAAAATAATACTATAAAGCGACGAAAAGTGGGGTTAGGTAACAAAACATCCATAAACATTGCTATTCCACATTCAGTTTCGAGCAAGTTTTGGAGGAGAATTGGAAATAGCTATATTTTTATTATTTTTCCTAATATTATTCAATTTTGTTACAATTCTCTTTTTTTTTGACAGTAGTGATGTTGATGATGTACAAGTTGAATAGAATTCAATTTCATGCTCACATATGGAGTTTCCAGCCATTATTTGAGAAAACTGAAAATAGCTATTTTTTATTTTTTTTAAATAACTTCATCTTCTCATCTAACCCCACTTTTTGCCATCCTAATTTTTTGAATTCACCGCCATACCAGTGATCAAGTGACATGTGTCAAAATCGAGTTTTTAGTAGTAGTAGACATGCATAATAGATCCCCGAGAAAAAATGTTTCTATATTCTACTAATAAACTTTTTCTCCATGTGTTACGAACTTTATGGATGATACTGGATCTATATATTATGTTTCTATTATTTTGTATTCTATCATCACTTTTGATTTTGTTTTGAAAAAATGACTTGTTATATTATGATGTTTTTCTACAAGATTTCTGAAGGGAATAAAAACATTGTTTTTTTGTTTTTTTTTATTTCGCTTTGGGTAAATGGAATTTGTTTTTTTTTTTCAAATGAATTAATTCAAAAAAGTCTGACTTAATTCAAAAAGTCGGACTTTGATGACTTTTTTATAAAAGTCATGACTTATTCCAACCCTGAGTTTTATTCAACAATTATAATGATGTTGTTGATTAAACACATTTTTTCTCAATTCAACCCATACTATTTCTTTGAGTGTGCCTATTCCAATCTATAAATTCGAATTTTTTCAGATACAAGAGCGGCATCCGTGGAGGCAGTGCACTGAGGTCCGGAGGGGTGATTGGCAGCGGCGGCGGAGGCGGCGGTAGTGGCGGCGGCGGCGGCGGCAGTAGAGTGTGCGGCGAAGCGAGACGCGCTTACAAGGCGGCAGTGGTGCCGTGCAAGACGGCCCGACGCCGGGCCCGTGGAATGAGCATGGGCCAGAAGGTGTCAGGTGGAGTGAAGGCCGTCAACAGGGACGTGGCCGCGCCCTACAAGCCGGTGATACCGAGAGAATTGGCACAGGTACATACAAAATACCAACACCAGGGTTGGCAAATATCATGATATTTATATTATGTATACATCAAAATATCATAATATCGAAGATACAGGCTGATTCACGGTGGATGGCACATTAGACGTTTCTGGTGAACCAGACAACGGATCATTTTGAAAATTCAATGGAGGGCATATTCGGACATTCTCTAGCCAACTAAAATATTTTCGACAATGCGGTGTTGCCGCTTCTATTAGAAAGCAATAGCAACTTTGATTTTTCAAATGGAACATTCTGTATTTTATTGCATTTTTAGATTCTCCCTGAAGAGTTGATTTCATCGATGTATCACACTTGGGGTCTAGCGGAAATGATTACAGAGATATAGGGTGTGAAAAATCGACATTTTTCAACTTTAGGGTTTTTTGTGTCGAAACTATTCATCATTGGTCAAAACGGCTTACATGTCCCTATCTCAACTTTTGATTAACTATCTACTGATATTTAAGTGGGACATATACCGGGTGATCAAGATTCTGAATTCTGCACCACCCTGTATTTGTTTCAATTAAATGTTAGTAGATAGTTAATCAAATTGAGATAGGGACATGTGAGCCGTTTCGACCAATAATGAATAGTTTCGACAAAAAAAATTCCTAAAGTTGAAAAATGTCGATTTTTCACACCCTATATATCTGTAATCATTTCCGCTAGACCCCAAGTGAGATACATCGATGAAATCTGCTCTTCAGGGAGAATCTAAAAATGCAATAAAATACAGAGTGTTCCATTTGAAAAATCGAAGTTGATACTGCTTTCTAATAGAAGCGGCAACACCGCATTGTCGAAAATATTTTAGTTGGCTAGAGAATGTCCGAACATGCCCTCCATTGAATTTTCAAAATGATCCGTTGTCTGGTTCACCAGAAACGTCTAATGTGCCATCCACCGTGAATCAGCCTGTATATCCGATATACATATATCAGAAATTTCGATTTTGTTCCTAGAATGAAATGCAAAAAAAAACAAAATATACAATACCTTTATTTTGGTAAAAACTAACATCAAACTTCAGTTTAATTTGAAATAACAAAAAAACGAAACAAAAAGTAATATTTTTCCTAAAATATGTAATATAAAAAACTTGTCGTTTGATGAATTTTTAAGGATTGCAAAACCGGGAAAGAGGAATATAATCATCATTATCAATATTATCATCTTCACTCAAGGCAACTAATTCATCATTCGACGAGATCCAGTCCAAGCTTTTGGCTTTTTTATCTGTATTTTGGTTTAAACATTCAAAAATAAATACTAGCTTACTGGCTTTTTCGTTGCATAGACGATTTCTTAATTTAGATTGAACTATTCCAAAACTCGAAAAAATTCTTTCTAAACCAGCTGTTGCCGCTACTGCACTGAATAACTGCTCACATAGTTGTAAGAAGAGTTCTTTTTTTGGCCATTCGGAGTCAGGAATTGCAACCGATTTCCACCAAATCATTAGTAGTAGTAAACAAAAACCGGGGATTCCCCGAGTTGTAAGTCATAACCATGAAACGCACTGTATTCATTTTAAACGAAAAATATCAAGGATTTTTTGCTCCGGTATTTATTTATTTAGTTAAAAAGAAGTAAATGATTCATATCATGATATATACAGGGTGATTCACATAACAACCGACATAGGGCAGGGGCATGTGGGGGGTCCCAAAATATGGCAATTTAACGCAACTTACCTCTATACCAAGTTACTTCCCTAAGGAGTTATAGGCATAGCACTAACAGCATGTCAACTTGCTCGTTTAAAGAAAACTTCCCGTTCATTTCAAAAACACTCAAACAACAATTACTTAATTGAACAACTCACTTGCCTCATTGTCAAGTTCGACGTTTATTTTCATAGCCAACTTTTGAATTTTCGATGATTTTAAATAACACACCTAGATCGCGCGTTTTCAGTTATTCGAGTTTTTGATGAAAATGATGAGGTTTTTCGAAAAATTACTAGAGTAAGAAAAGTTTAAAAATTGAATTGCCCACAAAGCAAAGCAAAGATTTTTGAAATCCATCAAGGGATAACAAAATTATGTTGAATATTGATGGTGCGCCACCCGGTATACCCCCTTTACAAATTTAAATCAAATTCTAGTTACTGTCAAGTAACGCACTAAATACATCCACAATTTGGTTGCTTTAAGTTCAAGAATAACGAAGATATTGATTTTTTTCAAAATTTATAACTTCACTTTCAAAGCCTATATCTCCTTAGGGAAGCAACTTGGTATAGAGGTAAGTTGCGTTAAATTGCCATATTTTGGGACCCCCTACATGCCCCTGCTCTATGTCGGTTCTTATGTGAATCACCCTGTATATCAATCGATAAATATCAGATATATACCATGATACATATCATGATATACAAGGTGTCCGCTAAAAGGAGGTCAATCCAGTAACCATATATTCCTTGAACAAAAATAATATGAGTGTCTACACTCAGTTCCAAAAAAATTGACGCACTTGATATTGATTGATTGATTGTCTTTATTACCCCAAGAAACATAGTTGTTTATGATAGGGATACATAAACAATATACATAATGTTATACATACAATTATGAAATTATAATAAGATATAACAAGTAAAATTGAAAAAAAAAAAAATGCAAATAATCATGCAATATCAACCTTGTCTTTTATAAGTAGGTATTCAAATAAGAAATGGAATTATCAAAGTCTCTGAAGCAGATATTTTTTCAAGTTAATTTTGAATCTAGTTGCTTCCTGTATATTCCTCAATTGACTTGGTAATGAGTTGTATAGAACGATTCCTGTGTGAAAAATGGATTGTTTGCCGATATTTGACTTGAACGTATTTGCTATTAGTAAATTTGATTGTCTTGTTCCATGATTATGTAATGAATTGATTTCATTGAAATTTAAATAGTAGGCCGATTTTTTTTATTTGTTGGTAGGTAATGTAAAAAAAAATAAAGAGGTGAAAATGTTTTCAAAGCCTCCTTGATGGTGGTAGAATAACTCGAACCATTATTTATTCTTAATTTTTGACTCACCCTGTGTATTAACTGAGTAATGGTATACAAAGTGCTTACACCCTATACGAAAGAGTCTTCTTTTGCGACCATTTTGTTTTTTCATTCATTGATTTATCTCTAAAATTTTCCGAATTACAGCTTCTTTGCTGATACCTTACGCTTATCCCACAAATAAAATTTATTGTAGGATCAGAGTACTCAAAATTGATTGGTTTGTACTCTGGTAGGATCACATTGTCTTTAAAAAAACAAATGCCGTTGCCATAGCAACTAATTTGTTGCATGCCTCCATATTTGACCATTTGTCGTTGTGTCATTAATAAAGTGTCTTGTTTTATTGACTAAAATCCGAGCTGAAATCACATAAAATGCCTCAAATAAATCCTGAACAAGTAGCAAGATTAGTTGCGTTAGTAAACGATGGGCATTGTAAACGTTACGCTGCTCGTGCAGTGGGAGCTCATGAAGCAACTTCTCGTAGAGCAATCCGCAAGTACGAACAAACAGGTAGCACCGCTCGGAGGGTCGGTTCTGGTCGCCCCCGAAAAACTTCTCCAAGAGATGATCGCTTCTTGAGATTGCGGATTTTACGGAATCGATCAATTACTGCGGTAAATGTTCAGCAAGATCTTCGCCAAATTCGTGATGTTGCAGTAAGTAAGCAGACGGTATGTAGTCGTCTAAAAGAAGTTAATTTGAAAGCTAGGAGACCTGCAAAAGGTCCCAAATTATTGCCCGAACATCGTGCTGCTAGAAGAATTTTTTTTGAAGATTATGGACAGTGGAATATTCCTGAATGGTCGAATGTCTTGTTTACAGATGAGTCAAGGTTTTGCCTTAACATGGTGGATGGAAGAAAAAGAGTGTGGAGAAGAACTGGTGAACGGTTTAATCAAAATTTAATAACCAGGATGCGAAAGTTTTAGTGGTGGGTCCGTTATGGTGTGGGGAGGAATTTCAATGAATGGAAAGACACCCCTTCATGTTTTTCCGGTGAGGCAGTCGATGGATGCCCAAATTTACATTGACATTTTAGAGCAGTATGTCTTACCTTATGCAGAGTTAGTGGGCAATAATTTTATACTGATGCAGGATAATGCCCGTCCACACACCGCAGCAATAGTGCGAAACTTCTTAGAAGCTACTGGTATTACCACATTACAATGGCCTGCGAGAAGCCCCGATATGAATCCTATAGAACATTTGAGGGATGAATTAGGGAGAAGGGTACGTTCTCGCGAGGGGACTCCGGAAAGTCTCGCAGAAATGGCAGATGCATTAGTTGAAGAATGGGATCGTATACCAATGGAAACGATAAGCAACTTAATTTCCAGTATGCCTCGTGGATTAGAAGTTCTTAGAGTTGCTAGAGGAGGCAATACACGGTATTAAGCAGTCGTCCCAATTTTTAATTTTGTGTTTAATGAAAATGTTTTTTAAAATTATTGGATTCAGCAAAAAAAGCTGTAATTCGGAAAATTTTAGAGATAAATCAATGAATAAAAAAACAAAATGCTCGCAAAAGAAGCCTCTTTCGTATAGGGTGTAAGCACGATCTACGCCATTACTCAATTAACACACAGGGTGTGTCAAAAATTAAGAATAAATCATGGTTCCAGTTATTCCACCACCATCAAGGAGGCTTTGAAAAAATTTTTGCCTCTTAATTTTTTTTAAGACAAATGCATTACTAACCAACAAATAAAATAAAAATAAAAATCGGCCTACTATTTTTTTTTTTTTTTAAGAAGATAAGTCAAATATCAAGTGCGTCACTTTTTTTGGAACTGAGTGTAAATACCATTTTTCATTTAAGCCCTTTATATTCGATATATAGGGTGTCAAAGTTGGAAATTAAAAACTGTTTTTCTTTAATCACTCGCGTAATTAATAAGATATTAATATCAAAATTGGTACATCACTTCAGCACAAAGAGTTACATCGTGTGAGGAAAACAAAACAGAAAATAACTGTCAAACATTCAAAATACTGGGGGTCAAGTACACACTCACCCCCATTTTTTTGTACGTGCGCTAATGACTTCCTATTTATTTCTCCTCAAGTGTTCAATCATTTTTGAGTATTTTTTGTCTCTTGTAAAATTTTGATAAAATCATTTGTTTGCAAGATAATTCGAAAAGTACTGGTTATTGTTTGATGCCTATGCGGCTAACGGTAATCTCATAATGTTCACATACTCCTATTTATTTCAAAGGAAAACACAAACGCTAAGTCGGTCGACCACAAAGTTTAATTACAAAAAGATTTTTTGTGACTAGTTTCGGCTCAAGCAGCCATCTTCAGACACAGTATATAGTACCTGTAAAGATATTGGTTTACAAGAATAAAATGACATATTGAGGAAAAACATACCTATAAAAGTACACGTGGAACTCGACGTGGAATCACATAATTGATTTAATTGAAAAATGAATTGCAAGGGTCATTTAGCCAAAATTCAGTCAGGTGAAAAAATTGGTATTCTTTTGAACCGACTGAACAGCCAAAACAACCTAATAAGGATTAGATTCAAGATTGGCAGAAAATTGGAAAACTAGCAGTTAATTCACTCACATGAGTTTCATCTTAAAATGGCCGTTTTTGTGAAAGACCAAAGCCAAGGAGATGGCAACGAAATGTCAAGCAAAGCAACAGACGTTGACAGAATTACATGACAAATGACATGCACAATATAAGATACAATTTTTGAGTTATGATAATGTTGCAGTAAAATTCTGAAAAATGAATTAATTACAAGATTCATTATGTCTAAAAAACCTAAAGGAGAGATGAGTGGTAAGGCCGAATGATATGTAATCCAAGAAAAGAGAAGAAGTGTCACGGTGTACTAATTGTGATCTAACCCAGAAGAAGAAGAACTCAGGAAGGTGAACAAAATGGAACAGGGTCGGCTTAGGTAAAAATGTAAGATAAAAATGGTCATGAGAATTTAAGTGTGCGAAAAATGTGGTTTCGTTCAAAATTAGTTTGGTCATTAAGACAGTTAAAATTGGGATTGTTTATACATTTTTCGATTTCTAAAATTTCTAAGAGGTTAATTACAAATGTGGATAATATCCATGTTACAGTTAACATCGAAAGAATGACTGGAATCAATAATATGATTTGCAAAGGAAGATGTAGTGTTAGGATTATCTGAGTTGAGAAATTTGTGGATGAGTCTGTTATGTTCAGAGGCACGGGTTTCAAAACTTCTACCAGTTTGACCAATATAAGAAGAGTTACAATCATTACAATTCAATCTATACACACCTGACTTTTTTGATTGAGAAATCTTGTCTTTCGAATTAACAAGTAAATGTTTGAGATTGAAGGAAGTTTTATAGGATATGTTAATATTGAAATTTTTCAAAAGTTTTGAAATTTGAAAAGAAAAATTACCAAAGTGATGTGAGGATTTGAAAACAGGGGGATCAGTAACTTGACTCAATGTTACATTAAAAGTGAGTCTGAATCTAGTATAGAATTTGAAATAAATCTTCATGATATGTTCTAAGGGAAAATGATTGTTTACAGCAATTTGTTTAATCATATTAATCTCTTTATTAAAAGCTGTATCAGATAGTGGTAAAGAAAAAACTCTATGGAAAAAACAATTGAATGAGGCAAATTTATGTGAAGGAGGGTGGTTGGAATTAAAAGGAATCACTGTATCTGTGGTTGTTTGGTTTTCTGTAGAGTTCAAAATCGAAAATGTGAGTGTCTATGTCTTTTGAAATTAGTAAGTCAAGAAAAGGTAAAGAACCGTTGACTTCTGATTCACAAGTGAAACTAATATTGGGATGAAGTGAGTTAATGTAATTCAAAAAATTGGAAACATCCATAGGAGAACCATCAAAAAGTAGCAAACAGTCATCCACATATCTGTGATAAAAGATTAATTTTGAATTATGTTCAGGATTATTCAAGAACTGGTTTTCTAAATTATTCATGAAGATTTCAGCCAATAAGGGGGAAAGGTTGCTACCCATTGCAAGGCCAGTAGTTTGTCTGTAAAATCTACCATCAAATTGAAAAAAGTTAGACACATCTTCCCATATTTAGTGAAGTTAGTGGATAAGATGATTTTATTAAAAATAATCATTGTTCAGCAAAACATATATTTAACCTATATACCTATATTCTTCTAAACCAATATCTTTACAGGTACTATATACTGTGTCTGAAGATGGCTGCTTGAGCCGAAACTAGTCACAAAAAATCTTTTTGTAATTAAACTTTGTGGTCGATCGACTTAGCGTTTGTGTTTTTCCTTTGAAAAAATCTGGACCACTTTGAGAAGGATGGATGGTTTCCATGACTTATCCTATTTATTTCGTCGAAATTGGAAGAGGGCGTAAATTTTTACGTACGAAAAGGTGAATATGGAGATACCGGGTGCTCAAGAGCAAATGTATTAAAATAATTTTTACAAAAAAAAGTTGATAGTAATTCAACACGTCTAAATAAATTGCTCGATATGACCTCCAATTTTTTGAATACACATGACAGCCCTTTGAATTAAAGAAAATCTTAGCCTTAAAAATATGTGGCTTATACACAAAATCTTTAATGCATCCCCAGACAATCCTGATCTGCTATTTCTTTCATCAAGCAACTATTAAAATCATGGATAGCACTGGAGATATCATAATTACACCTAAAATTTCCGAAAATATTTTATTTTCATTTTTTTATTTTATTTCCCGTTCGTTCGCGCCCATACGGGGGGGGGGGCTCGAAAATATTTTTTAAACATTCCGCAGCCCTCAAAACCGCTCATACCGAATTTGAAAAGTTAGTAAAAAATTTGCTGTAAACATTATCTTAATACATTCGCTCTGTGCACCCGGTATTTCCATATTTACCTTTTCGTACCTTGAAAGTTATGCCCTTTTCCAATTTCAACGAAATAAATAGAAGTAAAAAAAATATGGGGTAAGTATGTACTTGACCCCCAGTATTTTGAATATTTCACAGTTATTTTCTGTTTTGTTTTCCTCACACGATGTAACTCTTTGTGCTGAAGTAATGTATCAATTTTGAGATCAATATCTCATTAAATACGCGAGTAATTAAAAAAAAACAGTTTTCAATTTCGAACTTTGACACCCTGTATATCGAATATGAAGGGCTAAAATGAAAAATGGTATTTAGAAACTCAAATTGTTTTTGTTCAAGGAATATATGGTTAATGGATTGACCTCCTTTTAGCGGACACCCTGTATATCATGATATGTATCATGGTATACTCGATGGTATACAGTGCTAGTCAAAAGTCCCCTCCCCCCCTCGTATCTTTTGAACGGATATACTTATAATAATGGCCTTGTGACGTCATTTATGACTATTGCGTCACCTGTTATGACCAGTTGAGAATCCTACATCCGTTTATTTCCACCCTCCAAATTTCATTATTATAAGTATACCCGTTCAAAAGATACGAGGGGGGGAGGGGACTTTTGACTAGCACTGTATATCTGATATTAACTGATTGATATACATATATCATGATATATATCATTTACGTCTTTTTATTTAAATAAATACCAGAGCAAAAAATCCTTGATATTTTGCGTTAAAAATGAATACGTGACAACAGTGCTTTTCGTGGTTATGACTTACAACTCGGGGAATCCCCGGTTTTTCTTTACTGCTTGTTAGGTACATCACGCACACAATGATTTGGTGGAAATCGGTTGCAATTCCTGATTCCGAATGGCCAAAAAAAGAACTCTTCTTACAACTATATGAGCAGTTATTCAGTGCAGTAGCGGCAACAGCTGGTTTAGAAAGAATTTTTTCGAGTTTTGGAATAGTTCAATCTAAATTAAGAAATCGTCTAGGCAACGAAAAAGCCAGTAAGCTAGTATTCATTTTAAGCCAAAAGCTTGGAATGGATCTCGTCGAATGATGAATTAGTTGCCTTGAGTAAAGATGATAATATTGATAATGATGATTATATTCGTCTTTCCCGGTTTTGCAATCCTTCAAAATACATCAAGCGACAAGTTTTTTATATTACATATTTTAGGAAAAATATAATTTTTTGTTTCGTTTTTTTTTTTATTTCAAATTAAACTGAAGTTTGATTTTAGTTTTTACCAAAATAAAGGTATTGTATATTTTGTTTTTTTTTTGCATTTCAGCCTAGGAACAATATCGAAATTCCTGATATATATCGGATATACCGGGTGACACAGGCTTTGACATCAAGATTGCACTTGTTTTGACCTGTTGAACTTGAATATGTAAAAATATACAGGGTGTTTCATTTGAAAAAACAAAATTGCTGGCATTTCCAGAAAAACCGGAAGTCCGCCATATTGGATTGTAATGTGATCAAATCCGAAATAATTGCTTATATAACTGTACCGAATTTCAGAAAAATCCGATGACGAAAGCAGAAGTTACAGGGGTGGCCCGATACCCTGTGTCACCCGGTATATCCGATATTATTATATTTTGATATACAGTATGATGCAAATGTATGGAATAAATTCATTTCAAAACAAGACGACTTTCGAACTTATTTTTCGACGTATTTTTTTAACTAGACGACCCTTCGATGTTCAATTCTCAGTAGCAGACCTCTGCAAGATTCAATTAATCACATGATAATCCATTTTAATTTCAATCTTCTTATGCAACATTTTGACTGTTGAATAGACGATCGGTAGACCTTTCAATCAAGGTGTCACATGACCCCTATTTGTATTTGAAAAAATCGTCCATTACGTCTTTACTCCAACACCGGTGACGTAACATCTCTCATATTAATATCATGAGATGAGGCTTCAGAAATCAAAACTCACGTGTTTTTGGAATTTTTTCAAATGTCGCCCATTTCTGAAATAATGAATTTATTCCATACATTTGCATCATACTGTATATGAATATCATGATATTTGCCAACCCTGCTTTCGAGTATGGTAATACCAAGGAATAATAACCTAACCGGTGTGAAGCCAGCAAGACGTCCGCGCCAGCAAGAAAAAAGATCGCGAAAAGCAGGCCGGGCAGAATAAATACGCGGAATATTAGGAATGTATTCTAAGTTAGTTCATCAAGAAAAATGCTATTCTGGAAATTTTTATTTATTTATTTATTCATTTATTTATTGAATATACATCCAGCAGGCCTAAGCCCAATTATAGGAGTACTTAATATAGATTACAACATGTGGTTGAAAAGATAATAATAATCATAGTAACAATAAAGTAGTTGAAATAATAATAATATAATTAATAATAATAATAATAATAATAATAATGAAGATAATAATAATAATCATGGAAAATATAATGAAAGTAATTAATGATACCTTCTTTAGTTAGTCAGAGAGTAAATTGGAAATGGTTTGTCTGAATTGATTTTGAGTGAGGAAGAAAATATCAACTGTCGCAAGTTTATTACAATTTCTGCACATTGAGTTTATTGGAGAATGAAATTTATGTTGTGTATTTGGAGTGTTGAGGTGGAAAGTATTATGATACCGGGAGGCTAGTCGTGGTATGTTGAAATCAATTAGTGAAAGTAATGTCGCAGAATCTATGGAATTATGAATAATTTTATATATGAATAATAGGTCACCTATATCTCTTCTCTTTTTCAGTGATTGGAACTTGAATTCGTTCAGAAGGAGTTCATAACTATAATTTCTTTCAGGGTAGCGTTTGTATTTTTTGTAGAAAAGGTATTTTAAAAACTTTTTTTGTACCATCTCAATTGCTGAAATTGTTTGTTGGTGATATGGATTCCAAATTTGACTACAGTATTCCAGTTTACTTCTGACTAACGTATTGTACAACAGACAAAGGGCATCCAGGGAATTGAATTCACTACAAGTTCGAATTAGGAAACCCAGTGATTTCATAGCTTTTGAAATTACTGCTTCGTAGTGATAAGACTGATAAGTGAAAGTTAGTTTGTGGTCGTAAACAATTCCCAAGTCCTTTTGCTGTGTTACTCTTGATAATGACTCTTCGTTAAGCAGATAATTGTACAATAGTGGGGTATTTTTTCTTGAATATGTCATTACTTTACACTTGCTAGTATTTAATGAAAGTTTATTCGCTGAACACCAATTTTCTAGGGTCTTCAAATCATTTTGTAGTGAGATATAATCTGTTGGGCCATCAATTCGTTTGTATAATTTCATGTCATCAGCGAACAGAAGGGTTTCGGATTTGATTTCAGTGCATATATCATTCACAAATAAAAGAAATAATAGTGGTCCCAAATTTGAACCCTGTGGCACACCCGATGTTGCAACAAACTCTGAGGATTTTACTCCTTCATATTCAACGAACAATCTACGGCCTAGCAAATATGATTTTAAAATATTAATAAGGTTTGCAGAAAAGCCAAAAGACGTCAGTTTTTCAAGTAGCCTGTTGTGCGACACGCGGTCGAATGCCTTACTGAAATCTGTGTAGATTACATCTACTTGCGATCTTGAATCGAGGGTGTCCGAGACAAATTCAGTAAATATGCAAAGGTTTGTCGAATAGGCATCATTGAAAGTTCGGAATTTTAATCAGGAAGAAAATAATTTTCATTTTGCATTGCTGTGTAGAAATCTGTTATTTTGAAAAAGAAAAAAATATCTTGCAATGGATTTTTTTTGTCAAAAAACACGTAACGTAGACGAAAGAAGATATTCATCATGTCTACTGATTTTGTCGCATCCATTCCACCCCTATTCCACCCCGATAATGGGTAAAAAATCGGAAATCTGTCATTTTGCTGACTTTGGAAAGACAATCGAGCAAAGGTATACTTGAATACCATGGTATTTTCTTCAAAATGGCTTCCTTTTGATATGTTCACGTTGATTTCAAATCAAGTGTGTTTTATATTTCTCCATAATACCTGTCTAGAGTCGTTTTCCAGACAATAATTGATTTCGGAAATTTTTGAGCATACCATATTTATCAAGTACTATATCTCAAAATAAATTTCAATATTTTCTGAATTTGAAACATTCAGAAGCTAATATTTGGTCTTCTGCAGGAAAATCCTCATTATAACTAATATACAGGGTGGTTGAAAAATCGAGATTGATTAGTGATTTAGAAAAGTTACTAGAAGTCTAGTTTCGCTAAAGGACCACTCTGTTTTATTGCATTTTCTGAATCTACATTGATTATTCGCCAAGTTTCCTTGATAATTTCCTATACATATCTGAACCGTTTTCGAGATATAAACCCATACAAAAATGGCAAATCTAAATCGTTATCCGAATTTTCCCCGTTATTTTCATATTGTGGAATGTCATAGAGGCAAATTCCCAGAGCCTTTGATATTTGGTCAGATACCTATCCATCATAACATTCCTACATGATGGTTCATTTTTTTCCATTAAGTCTCTAGGTAACGCAATTTATTTTTTTTAACAACTCGTGTATTTTCACATTGTTCAATTGGTGCAAAACCAAGCTATCAGTCTGTTGTATGTACGATAATTATTATACATGTTCTGCTATACCTTCAATACTTGAATACGAGCTCAAATAGTTTCGTTCAAGTATCGCTCAAGACACTTCATTAGATAGAAATATTGTTGCAGATAAGAATTTACATCTACAAGTCCATCAGGTTCATCAACAAAATTCAACTTTTGAGTGTAGTTGTGATTGAATTTTTATCAGATCCTGCAGACGATTTGATGACACATGCAAATTAACCAACAATGAATGTAAAAAATTCAAATAAAAAATCTGAACCATCATGTCTGTTCTCCTGCAGGAATGTAATGATGGATATCTGACCAAAAACAATTAAGATTAAAAGTTTTTTCAGCTGATGCTACAGATTTGTATTGGGAATTATCAAGGAAACTTGACAAATATTCAATGTAGGATTAGGAATTGCAATAAGTAGTATACATGGTGGTGCATTTGTGGAACTAGAATTTCAGTCACTTCTTCAAATCACAAATTGATCTTGATTTTTGTACCACCCTTTATGTTATAATGAAGATTCTCCTGTATGATTAACAGCTTGACCTCTTCGTCTCCCAAATATTAGCTTCTGAATGTTTGGAATCATGAAAATATCGAATTTCATTTTGAGATATAATTTACTGAGTTTTGACCTGTATCTCAAAAAAACAGAGGGCTATGGAAATCTTGTGATATCGTGAGTTTCACAAAAAAGTTGCCATCGTTTGCGAAAACCGCAAATCTCTATTTCAAAAAATAATCGAGATTTCCCGTATGGACATCGAAAATGGGACAGCCATTACATATTCGAATTTTTGCTGCAACTGCACAACAGCCACGCAATTTTGATGTTTTTCGTGAAATTTCGTAATTTTCGAGAAAAAAACTGATTTTGATATTCTTCAGCCAAAGCTATCGTTTGTTACAGCTCTGTATCTACTAATGTATTGCCACACTTGAAAGCAGCATATTTCATGAATTATTTATGAGTTGATTCAAATCAATTTTCGAATTTTTCATCAAACGTATATTGTTGGCTTTTCTAAGCTCCATATTTTCTGTACGCGTGAATCGATTCTGAAAACTAAGCAAATATTGAAAATCGAATGCTCTTTTCGGTAAGGTATCATCACTTGACCCAAATGCTCATCAGAAAAAAAATCAGTGGGTTTTGCGTCAAAAGTTTTCCCCTTGACAAACAAACTTGACGTGTTTTCTTTTTTGTCGAAGTTCTTTCCCAGCCTGTAATGCCTTGCGGAACTTTCTCGATGCGCCACTCTGTAAAGTTATTTCTGCAACAAAGTGGCGAAATTTAATTCAAATCACTTTAATTTCAGTTGTTTGTCACATATGCGTTTTCCACCGAGTTTTCCACAGTAAAAGTCTATTATTTATTCTTATCGGATTTTACTTTTTGCATCCTTTCGGATTGAGAGGATAACTCCTAACTGATTTTGATGTGCATGTTATGAGTTGCTGCGAAACATTCTTCGAATTCACTTAGCGTAGATGAAAATTGCTACCATTAGGGGAGAGTGGGGTACATTATTGTACATTTCATGCTATTTGGGCAATAGTTCACAATTACAAAACCATTTGTGATCCAACCATCTAACTCAATACATGAGTGAGTCGTACTCCCTGCACTTTTCTTTTAGGAAAAACCTTCAAGTCAGCAAGTAACGAGAAAATCATTCATTATGAACCACATATCCATATTCACTGATAAATTGTGTGAAAAAAATTGCGACATTTGTGTAGTATTGGTTACGAATTTCGCCACTCCCTATATATAATAACAATTTTTCCTTACCTCCAAACGATTTCTTAGATCAAATCACCCATGGGTGCCAAATTTCGTGATTTCAGAATCAATGGTAACAAAGATAAATGAAAACTTTTAGGGACCAACCCTCCAAGGGCTGTAGTGCCATTAGGAAGCATTTTCGGACACATGTTGATAGGAACATTTTTTTAAATTTTTATCTGTGGATAGAACTTCCGGAGTACACGAACGTTATTATGAGACACCCTGTATATATTATTATGTCGGTGCCGTTAGCTTTAAATTATCATTACTTTGGGACGGAACTATATCGCTTGCTATTTCCACTATTTTGTGTTGAAACTGTTTTTTGTGATGGTCGTATCAAAGATCCACTTATAGGTGGGTGACTAGATATCATGATATCATTTTCTATCCTAGCCTGATCGAGGCTAGGGTAGAAAATAACGCACTTAATACTACAAAATATCTGCTCCAAGGAATATTAAGTTGACTGAAACGGGGCCGGTGGAAAGCAGTAGAAAAGATGCCTCGCGAAGTTATTAACGAGAGGGCAGAATAGGAACACCCTAGGGCACACCGGATTGCTTGTTCTTGTCTCAATTCAAGTTTTAATTCGCCTCCTATCAAAGTAGCTTGTAGTGTTTGGTGTTAATTTTTTGTTTAACAGTTGTCATACGATTCAACTATCCTTTATATTTTAATTGATTCAACTATTTAATCTGCTCACCAGTGTTAATTGGATATTGATGACAAAATGAGACGCAACTTTCACACTAGATTGTCAAAAAAGTAGCTTTGTAAGTGCACGATGAGCAGTGTTATTAACTCGAATAATTGAAGAAGAGAATCTTGATGAACTGTTTACAAAAGTTCAAATATAACCTTGTAGGTCTATTACAGATATTATTTTATATGTAGGAGAAATTAGCTTTTTGAATTTTAAATCTCCATAATTAGTCCAGTGGTCAGGTCAGAAAGTGTTACCTGGAAATAATTCATTGAGTTTTGATTTCTGGGGCGTTGAATAGTTCTAGGGGTTGTGAATAACACATCCTTTTTGCGACATCGAAATTCTCCAAGAAACTTAATCTATACAATAAGAAAGATAATTTCCTACAATTCATAATCAATGAATTTTTCTGGGTAACTTATAGTTTAGGCGTGGTGATGAGATGAAGTACATATATGCTTGTAGTGCTTACATAAAAATCAGTTATTTTCAACTTTCATGGACTGGAAACTAATCTCTAAACTAATATTGTGGAATATATCACTAAAAATCCTCTGATTATGAATTAATATCATTCGTTTCCACAACACATTGTGTTTGAATAAATAGCGCGTTTTCTTAGCGGCTTTCTCATGTAGGCCCATTTCACTAAATGGGTTCAATCGTCAAATAATGAAAGTTTTGATTGCCCAGGTTTGCTGAGTTGAACATCTGATATATCACAGTCATCATACAATTATAGTTGTATTTCATGATTACTATCACGTATAATTGTCTCATTGGTAGTCTGAGGAATGTGTTCATCTTCATCAGTTTCGCAACAGAGCTCTTGTGAATTTTCGCAGGAGACACCGGATACATCCGCACATGGTAGAATATTAATTTCAGACCTGCTTTTCTGCAACCACAAGCCAATTCACGCTCTTTTTTGCATTTGCACGTAATAAACTTCAACAATTATTTCGAGGCAGGATCCTTCAGTGTTGTAACTGGTGCAAAAATTCCATTATTGTTTTGTTCCCAACCCCATTCTGTTGGTTTCTTCTCCTTACCACGCCAGAGCTGAACCTGATGGAGTGTTTGCAACGAAAGTTGCCGTGCTGCTGCTTCAGTTGCTACTGAAGAGACAAGATTTGCTTTACTTTTTTTTATGAACCCACAAAACATTTGTATCGGTGTGCACATCAAAGCATTTTCCATCGAATCAGTCCCGGATAAGGATGTGAAAACGTTCCCATGCTCATGCTTCGGCTATGGCATCCTTATCTGTTTTCTCGTCTGTAAAAAACATGTTTCCGAAAATGAGTCCTAAGAGCGCTAGAGCCCTTTGAAGGGAGGTCCCTCGGTAGGTCCCTCGATGCGGTTTTCTTCAATTATCTTTGAATCCTAGAAGCAATCTTAGAAATAATTTCTTGTTCGAAAAACATGATTCAATAGGAGCTGCTGAACTCGTAACCGATGCTATAAAAATGCCCCAAAAACTTCAGCCTAGTTAATAAAATAGTGGAGAGTATTTTGCGTACGAGTTGCAAACAAATTTTTCTTCACAAAAGTCAGGAAATATTGTTCCAATATGAGTATTTAATTATTGTTAAACGTTTAGAAATGAATGATTTCTTGGAGTCAGGCTTGATTGGGGACCATATAGGTTAAAATAAAATACTCCCATATACAGGGTGCTCCAAAGTTGTGGTGACAAAAGCTAGAGGAGATTCGTCTCAACAAGATATGAAATAAAGTTCATGTGAATATGGGTCCGAAAATGCTTCTATTCGAACCAGAATGACGGGAACACAAAACCAATAGTAATTAGAGCATCAAATTATGCATTCTCTTATAAAAATATTCATATTTCAGTAATGAGTGTGACAATTCAAAAAAAAATTCAACAATACCGAGAAAACATATGATGCAATATGCTTTTGACGGGAGGCCTTTGAAATGTTCAGAAAACTGCACAGCTTTGATTCAAAGCTGCTTTGATCATCATCCTGTAGAATCTCATCCCAAAGAGATGCAATAATTCTGTCCATAAATTCCATAGTCAATGCAACGAGCATTCAGAAACTGAATAAGAATTGAAAATCGGTTGAGGCAATCGAAAGTTGAAGTTATGATGATTCAAATTTGATAGAAAAAATGTGATTTTACGTTTCATGTGTCAACAGTTTGGATGCTGTATAATACCCAAAACTCATTGAGTCTGAGTCCGATTTCTAATACATATTTGTTTCATTATTTCAGGATTTCGCTCGTCCTCCCCGACTCGACATGTTACTTGATATGCCACCAGCACTTAGAGAGACGCAATTGAAATACAGTTGGAATCAGGACGACCGTTCTCTCAACATTTTCGTAAAAGAAGATGACAAACTCACATTTCATAGGTAAGCATTAGAATCGCAAGATGTTCAAATGCGGGTAGTAAATTTTCTAGTTCTAGATTTCTTAAAGGGAGGGGTCACATGAGTGTTAAAATGACGGACGTCGTAACGTTCGTTGTATCGGACGTTGTAGAATAACACCAACGCAGTATGCGCCGGTCGCATATTCATATGTTACCGACACAAAATGACAATCGGATTTCTGATCGAAGCTGAACAAGTAATAATAAGTTACCGACAATATTTTTAGTTTATGTCTATAACTTAACGGATGGTAGGTAACGAGCCTGTCACTGTTTGCTGGCAGTGGGAGAGATGCAGTTTTTTCGTCATAGAAATGTTTTCAAGAGGGGCCGTGCCAAAGTGAGCTAAGCGTCCGTCTGCCACAACTAAAGGGCTCGAGTTGAGTCCTCGCGAGATTGAGTTTTTTTTTTAATTCAAGAAATCTCAAGAAGCTTTCCGTAAAATATACTTTATAGAAATAGAGTTCACTTAGGCCTTGTTAGGTTAGAGTGTTTGAAAATGCAGTCTCCTTTGTTTTCTATAATAGTAATTGCCGAAAAATATACTTTTTAGGAAGAAGGTTCATTTCGGCCGAGTTAGGTCTTGTGCAGAAAGGATATTTTCCTTCCTCATATTCGCAGAAAAATAATATTATTGGAAAATGATTAAATGTACCGCGTTGCTTGATCTAGGCATGACACACCACCAAAGCGCGCTCAACTCGTCGCGCGTCATTCATTTTCAACGCTCCTTCACCCCTAGTACGCCCGTTGGTGGACACAGCGCGCGTTCTTGTTCAACACATAGTATCTTACGCTTCATACGTTCTGGTAGAATTTTTGTGATATGGCAACATAGCTATCCGTATTTGATATTATTTAGCGTATCTTTCGGATTCATTTATAACAATATGAGTAAAGTGTGTTGATAAGTGAAGTCTAAAAACGTCACGTGCTTTGAGATACTTCTAATGAAGACATATGGAAGTGATGTAAATAAATGACGCGCATTATCTTATCCATCGGTTACATACCAGTAAGATCCTGGAATGGAGCAGGGGCAACCTGCGAATAGGAAGGATGGGTCTGACTGAACCAACAAACGGACTGTAGGCTCTGGTGTGTGGAAGACGAAACGGCTGAACACATACTATGTTCCTGCCCTTACTCAGAAAGACTAATTTTTGATATATTTGGGCGTACGAATTTAGAACCTACCTCGGAACCTACCGATTTCAGACAAATCTTACCGCATTCAACCATGAATTTTTCAAAAAGAAGTGGATTGTACAGTGAACTGTAACCTCTAGGGTTGAGTGGATGGGCGGTATTCACCCCACTCACATGAAACCTAACCTAACCTATGTTTGCAATTTAAAATCAAAACATAATTAAATTGACACATATTGGGTTACTTCAAAATGTTTCTATAGCAACAAAAAAGATTTCACATTGACAATTTAACTCATATATAAAAAATTCCACAAGCCGCCGTGATTTTGTCATTATGACTGCGAAAAAAATTGCCCTTATTTTTCCAGTGACAAAACAGAACCTAACTTTCGGAATCATGACAACCAGAATTGTGAACGTATCTTTGATGGTTTTTATGTCAATATTTCCCAATCTTGCGTTGTCACAATAGCATCTTATGGAAATAGCGCGATTTGGAGTGAATGAATTGAAAAATCCATCAACAATAATGTGATTCAGCGACTCAATAGATTGTCTTACCAAATTACACTAGAGCATTTTCTGGGTCGACATAAACTTGAAATAATTTATGATTTGAGTTTTGTTGCCCTTAGGAAATTTATCTCAAAAAACTGCCAGAAATTTTCCAGGCAACAAAATTCTCATTGAAATGCCAAGTTTATTTCCATGAAAAGAGCTAATGTGTAATAAGTCATTCTTTTCTGATTTCATTATAATGTAATATCTGCTCAATACTGAATCATTATTTTGTCTGTCACAGAAAAAATAGTGTATACACGGAAAAATATTAGACTTAAGCTCATTATTCTCAATAACTAATGAGAGAAAGACTTCCACCATAGAGGTACACTCTCGGGTACACTGAAACATACTCAATACCAATACATAGGTACATAAAGGTCATTCAAACTTAAAGAAAGAAGTAGAAGAACCTAACCAAATCTAGCGTTTACTGCGATAACTGCGAATATTTGAATTTGAGGATAATCTTCAGATTATTGAATTTTGTTATCTGTACTGAAGTATTAATAAACTAAGTTCTGATTTTGTTAAAAGTTTGTGAATTGGGCATCAAAAACAAAATTGGATAGGGAATTGTAATAATCTCACAACAATGCAGGACATGCCGTTTTTATGGAGTAAATTTCAGATCAACTGTATCCAACCAGTTTTCTACTTTCGATGCTAGTAGGAACGACCAGAGAAACATCTGATGAATTCTCATAGTAATTTTCTCAAATAGTTACCAAACATATACCTGCTTTCATATCATATTCATATCTCGTCGATGCATGCGATAATTGCCAAACAAACATCGAGAGCTATCAAGTTGAATTCATTCATGTGTGATTCAACAAAACATTATTACCATGAGAAGCAAGTTGTTTTCCCATCAAAAGAGTCAAAAAGACCATCATAAGATTAGCATGGTGTATTCTAGATTGCACCAAGATGTCCGTTCTCAGGAATGAATGTGAGCCAAGCGAAAAATAATATGAACCCAAGTTGCAGTCATCAACTCACTTTCAATCAGAAACGGAATCTCCAGCTTCTAGAAATATTAGTATCAATTAAAATGTAGTCAGGCATATCGTTCATCACTCGATAAATTCGACGTCATATCAAAATTTCATTGTTAACTGAGATATGCCTAATTTTTTTCAAGTAATTCAGAACTTGAATGCCCGATATTTCATCTTAGGTCTAAATCGATTAAGTAAATCGATTTAATATTTTTTATTTATTCAGAAGCGCTTTTTCATGATACATGATGAAATACTTTGTGTGGAGACCAACATCACATTTTGAGCACCTCGTGGTAGTTTTTTGATGACACAAGAAGAGTCACAAGACACATCGAGTTTGGTTGACTTCTGGAATTTTTTGATGACACAAGAAGAGTCACAAGACACATCGAGTTTGGTTGACTTCTGGAATCACAAAATGATTGTCGGTCTCGTCATTATCTTCTCTTTCCACCAATTAAATAATAACTCACCGAGCAAAACATCCACCGTTGTCATCCATTTTTTGAAGAAAGCGCACTTCAAACCTGCTGTTGAGCACAATAATTATTCAAGCAAGCCTGTGAATATTTTTGACAATCATTTTATGTGGAATGAATGCGTAGTCTACATATAGAAAAGATGGCGCTAGTAGTGAAAAAAATAGAGCCAGCATAGGTGTACTACATATAGGACATACATATCTTAATGACAATCGGTAATATCCTTTGATGTGCCGATATCATAATAAGTGAAATTCTTATATTAAACTATCGGATTATGAGATATTCTGTGCTTAATTGTCAATATTTCTTGTAAGATCTCTAATAATCACTGTTTACCATCGTCTAAATATTCTCATTGTTGAGAATAAGTTTTTTTTAATAAATAAGAAAATCACTGTTCATAAATCTAACAGGAATCAACTAATTTTCATGGCTAATACCACAGACTATTGAAATATATCTGTCAAATCCAATATTCAATATTATTGAAAAGAAGTTGTTCACCGTTAGATATTATAACACTGATTTTACTATTTTTCCAAAAAAATTCTTGTGTGTGACAGAAATAGTGAGAGAATATCGCATCGTTGGTGGTATGGTTGCATTGGATTGGTCACACTTCCTCCCGCTTTATTTACGCTATGAAATATCTTTGATTTCAAAAATTATTTAAATAATGTATTGTACTAGAAAACTATTTATGATGATTACCTAGTTTTGGGTTAGTACCATGGTTTAATGAAATCAAATTTTCCACTGAAACAGGCTCATTGTGGATTGTGGTAAAGAATTGACAAAGGATTATTGATTACCATAGTCATTCTCACCTGTGATAAATTCAAATGATTCTGACTTCCAGTTTGAAGTATGGAATTTGCAAAATCATGCAATCAACTTTTTCACTGAAACAGGCTGATTGTAGTAATGCATTGACAAAGGAATTGTTGACTTTTTTCATGTTCTGGTTCCCAGGAAAAGGGATATCGTGTAATGTTCAGAGATACTACCATATTCATTCTCACTTGTGATGAATTTAACTTATTCTGACTCCCAAATTGAATTGTGGAATTCGCTTACTGAAAAGTGAATAGCTTATAATATTTTATTTTTGTTATTCTTTTTCAAATCTCATAGATGTGCTTGGTTAATCATAGCTGTTATGTTTGGTGTTCATTCTATCGATTCCTATTTCATTATACATTCATTCTGGATGTGTTTTATTATTAAATCCTGATATCAGGTTTTTCTTATATGTTGGTGAGACTGATGATGTATTGTATCTCCTTACTGCATCGAAAGTAAGCGTTTGCTCCTTCATTTAAGGACACAATTCACTCCCACGGGAGGAAATAAAATATTGCCTCTCGTGGGAGGTGAAATGAACTGGCTTTAGCTTGCTCCCTTGGTAGAGATATACAGTATGATGCAAATGTATGGAATAAATTCATTATTTCAGAAATGGGCGACATTTGAAGAAATTCCAAGAACACGTGAGTTTCAATTTTTGAAACCTCATCTCATGACATTCATATGAGAGATGTTACGTCACCGGTGTTGGAGTAATGACGTAATGGACGGTTTTTTAAATACAAACAGGGGTCATGTGACACCTCGTTTGAAAGGTCTACTGATCGTCTATCCAATAGTCAAAATTTTGCAAAAGAAGATTGAAATTAAAATGGATTATCATTTGGTTAACTGAATCTTCTACTGAGAATTGAACATCGAAGGGTCGTCTAGTTGAAAAAATACATCGATAAAAAAGTTCTGAACTCTACTTTTTGGATTTTTTTCGGAAGTCGTCTCGTTTGAAATGAATTTATTCCATACATTTGCATCATACTGTATGTATAAGATCTGTGCTACCCAAGTACCTAATGTGACAGAACTGACAAGACAGATGCGTCAAAACTGTCAAACTGATTTTCATTCAATTCAGATACTGTCAATTGTAACCTCAGATTATGTAACACATTGAATTGGATCGAGACTCGAGAGATCGACTGCTTGAAGCACAATTTTAAGAACGACGCTCTTAAATATATGCGTTTGTGGATAAAGTCATATATATATATTGGGAGCAAAGCTGCATTTTCCTTCCATGCACTACACGTTGGGCATGAAACTCCACACGCGGGAAGAAATGGATACCTTTGCTCCCTTGATATATAAATAGCTATTATAGAACCTAAGCTAGAATTATGTATGCATTTATAACATTAATTATTGTCATTGAACAAGTATCAGTATTGCCAGATCAAAAATGTTGTTTATTTTTGAAATATTTCAGAAATATGGTCATTTCATATAAACTTTCATCTATCTGCAGACATCCAGTAGCTCAAAGCACCGACTGCATAAGAGGAAAAGTTGGCTTCACGAAAGGCATGCATTGTTGGGAAGTATGCTGGTCAACAAGGCAACGGGGTACCCATGCTGTTGTTGGTGTAGCAACTGCAGAAGCACCTTTGCATTCTGTTGGCTACCAGAGTTTAGTTGGGAGTACAGATACGTCATGGGGATGGGATCTAGGTATGTAGTTTTTTATTTTCGATTTTCATTTCCCAAAAAATATATAATTGGCTGTTGTCAGGAAAAGAAATAGAAGTACAAGAATTTATTTTGGTAATCTTGCAATTTAAATGTTATTCTCCAGAGAGAGATTTACCTTGCATTCATTCATACATTATGGCATGTTCATATATTGTGATAATCCGTTCGAGTATGAACGAAAAAATGTGATAGTAATACCCAATGACACATGTATTTGTTCAGAAGAAAAGATACATATAATTGGTCACTTGAGCATGGGCACGGAAATGAGCCGTAGGCGAATGCTGCAATCATACGAGTGGGGAATTAGCATTCCGTGCGAGTTATTCACTGTACTTTTTTTACGGCTACAGCAGATAACAGGGAACTTGGGAACTTTTTTATTTCTTCGACTCGTAGCCATCTGATTTTAGCTCAACTTATGCTCATCTATTAGACAGAGCTGTCATTGCTTGAAATTATAAATTCCATGGGAGATGAGATTTTGTGAAATAATAATAAAATCATTGTCATATCAGAGGAAATTAAATTAATGGCATACAAAGTGCCTCATGATTTATGGAACACATTGAAACAAGAGAAATTTTGTGTTAAAACCATGAAAAACACAATTCTGATCGTGTTTGTTAGAATTATTGATAATCAACACTGCTGCCGACTGATGAGGAGCTCTTTCCAATGCCTTGGACAGTGTAGATCATAACATACTTTTGAAAAAATTCAAATGCAATGGCGTATAGGGAATTTCCTCACAATTAATGCAATACAGGCTTTGAAACAATTAGATGAATGTTATTTTGCTGATGGGCTTTTGTGAATGTAGAAAAGACACAGTTGATGCAGTGGGGTAGAATGAAAACGAATAACCCAAAAATCGAACTGGAATATAACAACACTAAACTAAACACTGAATCAAGTGTGTCTTTTCTGGGTTTGATAATAGACTGTAGATTGGACTGGAAGGATCACATAGACAAAATTTCAAAATCAATGGCACAATATAGCTATAACTAAGAATATTGGGCCTAAAATTGAGCCTTAATGTAGATCATAAAACAGCTTTACTTGCATATCATGCTTATGTTCAATCAAAATTCAACTATGACATTCTATTGAGGGAAGACTCAACTTATGTGAAACACATAGTGTTGGTGCAAAAAAGGTGCCTGAGATATATTTTCAAACTAAAATATAGAGAAAGTTGCAAACCAGTATTTATTCTAAATAAAATGTTAACAATAAAGTGTCCCATGAGTCATGGATCAGAAGAAGTGGGGTGGTAGAGGAGGTCATTTGCAATCAAAGGAATAGTACCTATATGTGGTTATCATATTGTTGATTGTTCAAAAGGTATCAAATTATTTAAAAAAACGAGATTCATTTGAAAAATAATAGTAACAAAAAGGGTGTTTTGAATAACCCATATGTTATTCCATTTCGGAATGCCAGTGGCATTTAAAAATCAACTCAAATATTTCATTGAATGACAAAACTCAAGGAAAACAACATTTTTCTCAGGTTATTGATAAGAAGTAACACATGTTATGAAATTATTTCTGGGGAAAGATGCATCCATGTGGATATAATTTGTAGAAGAATAAATCATAAAAGTGATATAATTTCATTGCAATTAGTTTTTTTTTAAAGGAATGGAGAAAAATTAATAACTTTTTTCGTCGACCTCGTATTAACAACTAAGTTTAATGTATATGAAATCGTTCATTAATGACCCCTATTAATGAACGATTTGTCTATTAATGCACGATTGTATTATAGGCAACCAAACATACACCGCGTGCATTCATTGTTTATGCTATACTTACGGAATCTGCATTTAAATCAAAAATATGGATTTTATTGAAGATTTTTCGTTGACGGGTTCGCCTTTTCAAGTTTCTGACACGATTTTAATCCCTGTTTTCTAACACAAGGAATTTTTTTTCTATGTTGATCATTTCGACGAATGTCAAATGTCACTAATATAACAACAACAAGGCTACTGGGCGATTCTCAGCAGTTTCTGGATGAATGATGAATTCGCCAACCAAATTTTCTTCATTGCAGGAGAAATGAGAAATATAGTCGACGGAAAAATTTTGTAACCAACTTGTATATCAAAAGGCGATTAATGATCTTGAACATAAACGCGCTCGCTTCGCTCGCACGTTAAAATATCTCGATCATTAATCTCCCTCATTATTACACTAGTTGGTTAAATAACTATTAAATCATCAACAATTGGATAACCACTACACTAGTTGGTTAAATAACTATTAAACCATCAACAATTGGATAACCACATATATGGTTAGTTTGATTGGAAATGACCTTATCTACCACCCCACTTCTTTCGATCCATGACTCATGAGACACCTTGTATATTTCAAAATTAATAATATTTGTAAAAAATAATTTTGAATTTTTTGGAAACTAAATTCCCAAGCATGAATATGACACAAAAAATGAAGTGGATCTGACACCAGACTCAACTAGGTTTAGTAATATACAGAGAAATGCCCCATGTCATTTTGAACAAGTATGGAATGTCCTACCCTTCAAACATCAGAAATTTGCACGTTATAGATCTGAAAAACAAAATGAAAACTTATCTGATAGATAAAGCCTATTATAAAAGTCAAGACTTCCTCCTGGATTAACATCTTATTTCCTGTACATATGAATTAACCTTGTGATCGACTGTCTACTGTTGCTATGTTTACGCCCAACATGTTATCAAGATATCATCACGTGTGATGTTTTGAAATTTGAACACCTTGAATTCAAACTCGCAACTGTTTTTCTAATCATCTTTTTCACTATTTCTGAAATGTCGTTTGGTCTGCAACATGTTCAGGGTGGCTCATTCCAAATTCGTGAAAGGATTTCACTGGCTTGTGAACATGCTCAATGCTTGCCCCGAGTTGACATTTTCAGAGCTGTGCCTTGGGGACGATAAGATCTTCAGATACATGTGATTTGGTAGAATTAACTAAAATACCTTGATATGAAACAGCATTCATGGAATATTAGAACATGCCTGGAAGTTTCTTGCAGGGAATAACATTCACATTGAAGATGTTTCGGATGTATCTCTGAAAAAAATACTTTTTAAATGATTCAACTCTCACTCAAGTCAACAGTTTTCATCTCTGCTGCTCTGTGCTGGGATTGCACTTGCCTGTGGTTTGCAGTTATGAAAATTGACACATTGTGATAGTATTCCTGTAAAGAAATTCCTTGTATATTATTCCAGTTGTGGTGTTATAGTAATATTCAATGAATATATCCTGACGATCTTGTGGTGTTGCTCGGCAATACAATGTCGTGAACGATGAAGCGACAGAATTATATTGAATATACAGAACATCTTGATATTATTGTTGGAAAGAAATACCCTCGGAAATACCAGTTTTAACCTGTTGTTATTTTTTTCCCAGGTCGTAACAAATTATACCATGATTCCAAAAACTGTCCTGGTGTTACATATCCTGCCCTGCTGAAACCTGATGAAACTTTCATAGTTCCCGACAAATTCTTAGTTGTTCTTGATATGGATGAAGGAACTCTTAGTTTTGTCGTCGATGGTCAGTACTTAGGAGTTGCATTCAGAGGTCTGAAAGGCAGAAAGCTGTACCCAATAGTTAGTGCTGTTTGGGGACACTGTGAGATAACCATGAGATATATTGGTGGTCTTGATCGTAAGTATTTTCGTTAAATCAAAAAAATAATTAGAAAATTAATTCAGTATACTACATGGCACTGATTATGTGATACAGCCATGTTCTTTGTTGTTATCATTCATACATCATTTATTTTTATGGTGCATACCCTTTGCCTTTGCTTCAACCAGAACTATTGCAATTTTTAGATTGCAGTTGAATATGGGTTAACCTCAAATATTCTTAAAACATCACTATAAGATGAGCCCCATAACCTAATAACCTATATTTATATGGGCAAAAAAACCAACGAGTGAATTCGATTCAAATGTTTATACACTGTGTCCAAGATAAGGATGTCTATCATGGGGATCTCGGAAACCATAAGAGATACGAATATGGTTGAATTAAAGAAAAGTTGCACATTTTCGAGCCTAATAATATGACGTTTGGAAAATTTCAAAATGCCAGAGTATTGCCGGTGATATGGCTGAAAAACCGAAATATGCCGATTTCTTTTTTACTTTTTTCTGACGTTATTTAAAGATGAATAGAAAAACAAGAGACATTTTCTCATTGCCACTTTTTGAGCTCTACAAAACAGCGTTGAGATATTCTCCATACAACGTTTCGTTTCGGAGAAACCATCATCGACTTTATTTTTTTAAATAGCCCGTAAAAAAAGTATACCCTGTATAAAATAGCATATTTTATTAGGAATACAGGGATGTATTACACATAATGATTCTGCAATATTTGAATCACATTATTATTTCGAACGTTTTGGTGTAGTAGGCGGTGAACTGACGGTGCTGAGAGAATGTCAAAATGATTTTATTGACATATTATTGACACATAGTATTTTTGAACTCTGTTCTTGCTAGAGATTTTTTTTTGTTACAAAATGGAACGTGTTTTTTCACCTGAGGAAAAGTTTGATATGTTGAGATGTTATATCTTATGCCATAGCAACGCCCTGAACGTATGTATTTAAATAACTATCCAGAGAGAAGACAACCCAGTTCAAAAATATTCGGACGATTGGTTCCGAAGCTGAAGCAGTATGGTGCATTTATACAGGGTGTTAACAAATAAGTGTCACAACGGAAAACTGTAGATTCCTAAATACTGTCTGTAGGTTAATCGAGGAGGTGGTACATTCATTTTACTTGGTTCTTTGGGATTTTCTCTCCTCGTTTCTATAAAATAAAAGTATTCGTATTATTTCAATATATTTGTAGAGGGACAAATCAGATAAGTACAAATTCGATATTTTTTCAATATATCTATATTTCTTTCCTTCAAACATTTTTTCAAACAAATTGTCACTGACAAGCTACTGGATTTTTCTTTTAGACTCCCTGATAGAAAAATTTGTTAAACGCAGTGACATTTTGGGGCAAATCATCTGATTTGTCCCTCTACAAATATATTGAAATAATACGAATACTTTTATTTTATAGAAACGAGGAGAGAAAATCCCAAAGAACCAAGTAAAATGAATGTAGATTCCTAATAATAAAATAAACATTTCTTTCCTCTTCGAAATTTTTCTACGGGCTTCCGTTTTCAAGATACAGGGCGTCAAAAAATCAAAAATGTTCAGTTTAATTGAACACACTTTACAACACATAATGAACTCAATAATCTGAAAACCAGCATCTGAGACCAGCATACTCAAGAACCTGACATTTCATTGAACAAATTATTAGGCAGTTCTGAGGTGTTTATTTCCAGTGGATTTTTAGACGACTTTTGGAGATTTTCAGGATTTTGTATGTTCTTATTCATAGAGAGCCATTTTTCGCGGAAACTGTTCACTTTAGGGCATTGAAACAAGAGGACGTTTTTTGTGTGAAAAATATTGGCGCTTCAGAATCCACTTTGAAAATTACAATTTCTCCAGTGGCATAATGTTTGGGGGGTTAAACCCTTACATGGCGTTGAATTCTCCTCCACTGACATGTTCAAGGAGATTGATCAAGAACCCTAAAAGTAGTCATTATTGATGATGAAGTGTGTACGAAGGCTTAACTCCGTAGCTCGAACGGTTCCTGATATAGCAGCAAAAAACAGATTTTTTTGTATTTTTTTGACGCCCTGTATCTTGAAAACGGAAGCCCGGAGAAAAATTTCGAAAGGGAAAAAAATGTTTCTTTTTTCATGAGGAATCTACAGTTTTCCGTTGTGACACTTATTTGTTATCACCTTGTATAACCAGTATTGTCAAGAAATAAGCCCTGTGATGAAGAAAAAGAAAATAATGTAATATTAGCTGTAACTGAAAACCCAGAAATATCTGTTAGAGAAATTGACAATACCATTGGTATAGCGAAATCTACTGCCCATTTCATTTTGAGAAAACAGAAATTTCACCCGTTCAAATTCAGAATCTGTCAGGGTTTCCGACCTGGTGACGAGGAAAGGCGAAGAACATTTTGTGAATGGTACACCAGGGAGTGTCAGGAAGATGAAACATTTCCACATAAGATTATCTGGTCGGACGAGAGTATGGTAACAAATAATGGAATTTTCAACCGAAGAAATACCCATTATTGGTCAAGGGATAATCCCCCAGTACACCGAATGGCTAGACATCAGCACCGTTTTGGTTTTAATATGTGGATTGAGATTTATGTAACAGATTTAATAGGCCCCTTTTTCTACAACAATTCCCTTACTTCGGAGCATTACCGTAACTTATTGGAACGCGATTTGGAAGGTGCTTTGGACAACTTGCAAAGGTTAGAAACTGTTGGTTTCAGCAGGATGGTGCGCCCGCGCACAATGCCCTCGTCGTACGCGAATATCTATCGAACAGATTTCCGGGAAAATAGATAGGTACACATTCAACAGTTCCTTGGCCCCCTCATTCGCCGGACATCACTCCGCTCGATTTTTTTCTCTGGGGGTATTGCCAAAAAAATGTTCACCGCCGTGTTTTTTAATCTGAGGATCAGCTTAGGAGACTAGTTCTTGAGGCGTTCGAGAGCATTACACCTGATATGTTGAGAAGTGTTTTGAATTCGTCAGTTAGAAGATGTTATCTGTGTTTGGAGAATAATGGTAATTTGTTTGAACATTGTCTATAATTGTTATTAGTTTTTTGAATTTCTATTAAGTAGTTCTTAACTAATTTGTTTAATTAATTAACATATGATGTGATGTATGTATAAAGTTTTTAAAATTTCTATAACGTGATTTTAATTCAATATTTCGAAACACGGATAATAATAGCCTACTACACCATATACTGCGCGTTCATTCCACCGACTACTACACCAAAACGTTCGAAATAATAATAAAAGCCATTTTTTCCGATTCAAAAATTGCAGAATCATTATGTGTCATACATCATTGTATTCGTAATAGAATATGCTATTCAATACAGGGTGTAATTTTTTACGGGTCATATAAAAAAATAAAGAAATGATATTCTATCATATTGACATAAACTATATTCATTTCAGGTAAGTAGGTTAATCGATCATATTCTATTCATCTTCATATTATTCACTTGTTCAAGTAAATTGACTCATTTCTTGGCTTGGAGTATCTGAAATCAACTGTCATTAGCTTCTCAGAAAGTAATTATAAATTACTTATTTCACCTTTAGTGATTGAGACTTTAGTTGGTACTTGTAGAGGGTAGGACATCAGTGACTTCATGACTTTCATTGACTTTTTCATTCATTTATTGGTCTGGGTAGTCACCTACCTCCTGTTCACGGCATATCATTGGGATTCCTAGAACTCGGAAAATAAATTCAAGTATCATTTCTGCTGACAGATTTCCAACTTTTCTGTTTTCTTTTTTGTGTGTTTTTCTAGGTACTCGGAAATAGGTAGGTATACCTACTTTTAGTTCATTTGAATAATACTATGTCCCTCAGAAAAATTTTTACTTTGAAACTGAAGAACTTTCTTCTAATCAATAACATGAGATATATCACAGACATGATGGACATGAGGAGCAATCAAGGATAATAATCTAAAAAATCACCAAGACAATCATCCTTATTAATATCAGTCCTCATCACTAAATAACAGCTATATCAAATCAACTTGAGTCTTAGATGATTATTGAGGTTTTTTCCCAAGTTGTTTTCTCGGCATACATTTGTAGTGATTACTTATTTCTTCACTTCACTGCCTTGCTGGTTCTTAAGGAAAATATAAATAAAATAAATAACAAAAAATTCCAAACAACGTGTGTCGATTTCCGTCGATGCCTCAAGTCAGGATTCAAGAATTCGTGATCTTGAAACACAGAATCACAGAAATCATTATGAACTTTGGAACTCACCTTGATAAAAACCCAAGTTGTAACATTTTCAATTTACAATTGTATCAAATACTGAACGAACAATGAAAACAACAGGACAATGCACTTTCAATCCAAAATGGCGAATAGTTTTGTATTATCCTTGTCTTTAATTAACAACATAAGTTTTACGCGGTAATAGTGCCTGAAAAATACATTCTGGAATATTAAATGAAATGGAACAATAACAGCTTTTTCCAATTTCTGTTCGAACTTTTGTTGAAGTTGAACGTGAAACATATCTTTTACTTATCCGATTGAAAGTAGAGACACATAGTTCATTATAAAGACATAACACTAGAGACAAAACATGGTAGTGGCAAGAAAAACGTTTCAGTATCGTTGTATACTGGGACTTTCGAATTGCTCATGGAATGTTCGTCATTGTTACGTGTTTATGAAAAGTAACCATTGTTTCTTCAAAAATAAATTAAAAGTAGAAAAACATTTTAATAGAAAGCTTTTATTTGAACGATCTAAAAAGAATAAAATGAAATGTTCTTTATAATTTTAACTATCAACTTATAACCTCATTATACAAATTTTATATGATCATGAAAGCTTGTCGCGCGATTTACTTGTGTGAATAAACTAGTACTAATTCAATTTTGTGAAATCTGCTGAGTTTAAATTTTTGAAATTTCAATTTAATTGAATATTGATCATCGGATGGAATACTGCTAGCTCGGAAATGTTCCAAGACAGTTTTGTTGTCATTGTTATAATTGTTGGTTAGTGGGATAAATTCGCAGGGCTTTCTTGGATGGTCTGCCATATTGAATTTAAATTGACGTCACATTATTTTCCGCTTTACTCTCAACAAGTCTTTTCATTTGATACCACCTATATTGTGGAAGTGCATTGAAAATAACTATTTCGCTATCTTGAATTGTCCGCCATATTGAATTCAGAATGATAAAAAAATACTATCGTGCTTTGTCATCCAAACTAAACGTGTATACAAAATTTCAGCTCAATCTGTTGAAGATATTTACTTCAAAATTGAGGTCAAAGATTCCACCTGAACTAACATACATAAATACATACATACATTGCAAGTTGAATAAAAGCTCCCAATAATAATAACGTCAGCAAATATATTTTTCTACATTCATGCAAAAAGCAGAACTTTATTGAACTATATTTAGTGAAAAAAAAGTTCTTCATTGCACTCATCTGTCATTCTACTTCAACGTGCTGTCATCATGACAAACATTTTTTATATTGCAACTGTGGTTATAGAAACGTCATATACAGTCTGTCCAAGATAAGGTTGAACAGCATGGGGATCTCGGAAACGGTAGGAGATACGAAGTCGCTTAAATGGTGAAAAAGTTGCGCATTCGGAGGCTCATATCAAGAGCCTTCGAAAATTTTGAAAATTATTTTTAGTTTTTGAGTTATATCGAAAAAAGTGAATTTTTGGAATTTCTATTTTACTTTTTTTCTCCGTTATTATCAGAGATACAGAAAAACTGAAAATACTTTTTCATTGCAACTTTTGATGAGGTTCAACGTGGTGATACCGATTTTTTTATGCGACGTTTCGTATTCGTGGAACCATCATCAACTTTTGTTTTTTAAATACGGTCCTGATAATTTTTTCACAGATTCTGAAAGGTTTTTTTATTCTGAATTCAACAATGTACTATACAAGGTGATTCGAATGTGTTTCGACCTATTTCTATCCATCGTCAATGTTTTTTCGAACTTCCTAAAGAAAAAAAGCCATCAGTTCCACTTATTTCTTATCATTTAGTGTCAAACTTGATGGATTAGTTATTCAATACTGAAAAGTGAATAAAAAAATATTTCACTACATCATTCGATCAATGCAGCGTTTAAAATTGTTGATGAATTCTTACACGAATTACTTTAACAACTTAACTTTGACAATACCTACAGAGACATTCATAACAAATGTTCAAAATGATAACCATTATTTTCTGAACAAAGATATCCTCTTCTCACAGTTGTTTCTAAGTCATTGCTAAGCATTTCTGGGGTTATTCTATTGAATGCTTCAAAGACACTGTCCCTTAGTTCTTCTTCATCCTCAAAGTTATTTGCGTGTACAAAGTTCGATATATCCCCTAAGAAAAAATCCAGATGTGTCAAATCAGGCGACCGCGCCGGCCAAGGGATAAAAACGCACGGACTTCTCTGGAATTATGTACCGGAGCGCCATCTTGTTGAAACCAACAGAGTTCTGAACTTCCGCAATCGGTAAATCATCCAGAGCTTCCTCAAGATGATTCTCAAGCGAATTTCTATAACGTTCGGAAGTCTGTGTTTCATGGTAAATAGAAGGAACAATAATTCGTGTACCAAATATTGCAACCCACATATTAAAGCCGAAACGGTGTTGGTGTCTCGCTGTAATGTATAAATGTTCATTTTCTCGTGAACAATAATGTGTATTTTTATCGAAGCTACCATGATTAGTGACCATGCTTTCATCAGTCCAGATGTTTGTTCGAAAGAAATCTGCAAAATTTTAACATTTCCTGGTATACCACTCACAGAATGTCTTGCGCCTTTCGTCATCGCCTGGTTTTAGCACTTGACATATTCTGAATTTGTATGGATGGAATTTTTGTTTCCGCAAAATGAAATGGGTTGGTGATTGAAACCAGTTGATGAGGTATTAGTGTGTTGACTAATTTTCCTTCAAAATAAGTGGAACTGATGGCATTTTTCCTTTGGAGTTTCGAAAAAACATTGATGATGGCCAAAAATAGGTCGAAACACAAATGAACCACCTTGTATAATACATGGTTGAAATCAGAATAAAAAAACCTTTTAGAATCTGTGAAAAAATTATCAGGACCGTATTTAAAAAACAAAATTTTATGATGGTTCCACGAATACGAAACGTCGCATGAAAAAATCGGTATCACCACGTTGACCGTCATGAAAAGTTGCTATGAAAAAGTTTTTTCAGTTTTGCTGTATCTCTAATAATAACGGAGAAAAAAAATAAAATAGAAATTCCAAAAATTCACTTTTTTCGATATAACTCAAAAACTAAAAATAATTTTCAAAATTTTCGAAGGCTCTTGATATGAGCCTCCGAATGCGCAACTTTTTCCCCATTTAACCGATTTCGTATCTCTTACCGTTTTCGAGATCCCCATGCTGTTCAACCTTATCTTGGACAGACTGTATTCATATTGAAAATTGCACCAATTGTTCATACACCTTCAACATTGAGGGTAAAAATAAAGTTTGAGTTAAATCGTTCGTAACGTATTAGTTCCTGTTTCAATGCAAATCGATATTAATAATAAAGTATTCAAGTTGCGTTTTTCATTTTCCTACACCTAGTGCCGCACCTCAATAAATAATTTTTTGCTTTTTGCATGAACGTAGAAAACATGTTGTATGCAACTCGTGCAAAAATTGTTTATTGCACTCGACGTGGTGTTAACAATTAACAATTTCACGTCGAGTGCAATAAACATTCACTTTTTGCACTTGTTGCATAAATAACTATTGTCATGTTCTTTGGTCCAGTGGATCGAATCTGTCTATGTGGTTGTTGAATATGTTTGATTGGTATTATTGTTTAGAAGGTGACTTGGGTGGGTCTCTAATTTCCTTTTTTTGCAGCCTGATTCAGTTTTTTCGTATTGATTCAGCTTCTCACTCAGATGATGTAATTTTTCTCTGAGAATGATGCAGTTCGCAGCAAGGATATCGTTTTTCGATTCTATCTCCTTTAGCAATTGTTTCAGTAGTCTGCTTTCCAAAACTAAAATTGAATCCACTTCTTCGTGGTCTGTATTTTGTTTTTCATGCAAGTCGCGTTTTTCGCTTGTGCTGCTTGCATCATGTAACTCGGGTGAAATATTCCACAGCACTTTTTGCACGTTCCACTATTTGTCACTGTTTTTTATTTGCAATATTTACAGTCATTTTTGATTGGAGCTCATGGCAGCAAACCACTATCGTTCCATCCTGTTATAAAGTACATTGCTCAAAGTGAAGTAAAGTAGTAATATAAGACAAAAACAAGATCCTCTCCACAACATTCGAATGTTTCGGCCACTGAGGGTGTCCATCATAATCCAGGGATAAAAATTATCGTGGAGATGAAAAATATTATAATATGAACATATTAAGTTGAATTGTGAAAATATTTGTTAAATAGTTGGGATAGTCCATTGGGAGAAGAATTGACTAGGATAGACATGAGGGAACCCCACCAGAAAGTTTGTTTTGATAAACAAAAAATGTTGAGGAACACACATGGTACATGATGTGTAAAATTATTTTATAAATAGCATACTGAAAGTTGATTTGAAGATTTACTGCTGTTACATTTGGTAACATTTGTAAATTCCTTGCAAAGATCCATTTTTTGTCGAAAAATTCTTCATTTGTATTTCAACCAATTATCCGATCACTTAATTCAGATGAAATGTCAGGAAAGATTTCAAGAAATAAATGCTATCATTAAAAAAAAACTACCGGCAAACACCGTTCAGTCACTTGGATTGTACTACTTGACGACACCTTTTTTTTTCCTAAAATTATTCATTCTATTTCAAAATTCAAGACAGTCACTGACGTCAGAGTCGAAATTAGATGAAATATCTCGGTACTTCCTACTTCCTTGTAGTATTTAAGAATGATTTTTCCTATAGGCGAATCATGCTAAGGAGTACGCCCTCTACCGTTGTCTAATATAACTAACATATGGGCCATCGATTGCTTTGTTTACATTAGTTTGCGTGTATTTTGTATGAGACGTTGTTTTGTTTTAATTGTCTATAATTTTGTTCGAGAACTTCTATAAACGTTTAAAAACATGAGTCATTATTATTGTGTACCTGATTGTTCATCTTGAGCAAAAAATCCCGAGTATAGCCTTTTATTCCTTTAAAAAATCAGGACAGTCTAAAGGACCCCGCACCGCAATAGGGGGGAAATTGGCTTTCGGTGAATTTTCTCGAATTTTGGATATATCGTAGAACTCGTGATGCTGATCAGATGTCCCAATTATCAACGCTCTAAATTTAATAGTTTGTATTATACAGGGTGCTGAAGTTGACTTTTTCA
The DNA here is from genome assembly GCA_918026855.4 of Phaedon cochleariae. Lineage (NCBI taxonomy): Eukaryota > Metazoa > Arthropoda > Insecta > Coleoptera > Chrysomelidae > Phaedon > Phaedon cochleariae. Next base: position 27,206,497 of record OU896707.1, read on the forward strand.
AAATTTTGAATGGCCATTGTGAAGTTTCCTTTTCGAATACCAAAATCAAATCGACTACGTTTTGTTTGTCCATGTGGCGGGTGAAAATCCACTATAGATTTCAATGATATCTGCACGTACTCACGATATACAGAGTTGGTCCAAAAATAGCAAATGTTCCAATTATTTCCGAAATAGTGAGCGGTTGAAATCAATTCATTTTTGGACATTCCGTAGTATACTAATATCAAGATCGATTCATGATGATTGCATTTTTTGAATCAGACTACATATTGTACACAAGATGTTCAAGTTTCCATGAAACCGCACCCGTCCTGATATTCATATCCATCGAATGATTGGAATCCCGTAAAACCTGGTGAGGAAGTTGATAATTCGTGATGACAATATTTTATGCAAATATCTGAATTATACAGGGTGGTTGAGAAAGTGGTAGTGGAGTTTTCTTGGAGTTGACTTACTACAGAGCAATTGAGAAACAAGACAGAAATCCTGAGTACGTCAACTCCGAGAAAACTCCACTACTACTTTCTCAACCACCCCGTATAATTCATCACGAATTATCAACTTCCTCACCAAGTTTTACAGGATTCCAATCATTCGATGGATATGGATATCAGGACGGGTGCGGTTTCATGGAAACTTGAACATCTTGTGTATAATATATAGTCTGATACAAAAAATGCAATTATCATGAATCGATGTTCATATAAGTATACAACGAAATGTCCAAAAATGAATTGATTTCAACTTTTCACTTTTTCGGAAATAATTGAAACATTTGCTATTTTTGGACCAACTCTGTGTATCGTGAGTACGGGCAGATATCATTGAACTCTATAGTGGATTTTCACCGGCCACATGGACAAACAGAACGAAGTCGATTTGATTTTGGTATTCAAAAACGAAACTTCACAATGGCCATCCGAAATTTTGAAAAACACAACTTCAGCACCCTGTATGATACAAACTATTGAATTTAGAGTGTTGATAATTGGGACATCTGATCAGCATCACGATTTCTATGATATACCCAAAATTCGAGAAAATTCACCGAAAGCCAATTTCCCCCCTATTGCGGTGCGGGGTCCTTTGTATTTGAAACTAATAATTTGGGAAACATGGAAGTGATCGGTAGGAGAAAGGTGTGGATTCATAACTTGAAGATTGGTAAAAGTGTCTGAACATAATGAGATATGTTTTTTACACTTCACAGAAAATTTACTCATATAGGTATATTTTCAAATGTATGTCTATTATGAATATAATACCTTCGTCTTGAGGTGATGGTAAAAACAAACAAATTTTAAACTGATTATATCTTTACTCATGAACAGTAGAATTTTTTAACAGTAAAGAATTATATCAATCAGGGTTTTGATGATTATGTTGTAAAAAGTCAAGTAGAAACTGTATACCTAAATTCACCTTCCAAAGAACACTTTATTCGCAAAAAGTATGCTGGATTTTCTTTTAAAAATATCATGCTATCAGGGGAATATCCCAGCCATATATTCGACTTGAAAATCAACATCCCACACAGGTTTTCATGAGAATTCTTGTTCAATAATGATAAAACTTACAGCTTATGTATGTTGGTATACAGGGTGAGTCCAAAATGTGTACCGAGCTTTCTGGGGGTGATAGAACATTGAAAAATAAGTGTAGTTTGATGATTAAACTCATGGCCCAAAATGCATATTAAGGGAGATATATCCTTCCAAAGTTGATAAAATTAAAATAATTTCTCCGCATAACTTCTGAACGATGAAAGCCACCCGATTGAAATTTTGTGCATGAATGTATGTTGTCAAAATACATTTTTTCGTCACACTTCCACATTTCTGATATTGTTATAAAGGGTGTTTTCAGAGGGTGAGTCATGATTTTTTGTAGAAAACTTTTTCCCTGTATTATTTTCGGTGAAAATACAAAAAATTGAGCCGTTCGTGAGATATTTGAGTTTTTGTAGTTACAAGATATCAGCAGATTGATTTTATTCATCGCGAGATTCATCGGTAACAATATTTTAGCAGGCCATGATGAATAATTTTGTTCTCAATTTTGACGTTCATGTCATCAACATTCGAGTCAACATTGTTGTAGTTGATTTGTTCCTGTGGTTTTTCTGTGTCATTTATCACTGCGATTATCAACTGAGATTTTAAGAAATATGGCAGGTTATTTGTTCTTTGAACAAACTGATATGCTTCTAATGCTTGGCGAGTGCTTCGGAAATGCAAATGATGCTGTGAGACGATATGCAGAGATGTTTCCCGCTCGACGCGTTCCAAATTCGAGAACAATTTTGAGGATTGTACAAAGACTGCGTGAAACAGGATGTTTGAAAACCAATAATAGAAATGGTGGCCGACCCAGAAGTGCCAGAACTGTCGAAGTTGAAGAAGAAGAAGTATTAAATACTGTGGAACAGGATCCGGAAATAAGTACAAGGAAATTAGCAAGACGAATAGACACAACACAAGCGAATGTAACCAGGATTCTCAGAGAGCAACAGCTACACCCTTATCATTATTTGCAGGTACAAGAACTGTTACCACGAGACAATGAAATAAGATTGAGATTTTGCGAAGAGTTGCTGGAACAAACTCGAAGATGTCCTGAGTTTTTAATCAAAATATTGTTCACAGACGAAGCAACTTTTACTAGAAACGGTGTATTCAATTCGCGCAACACTCATTTCTGGGCTGACGAAAATCCACACGTTGTTAAAGTAACGAATTTTCAATATAATTTCAAAGTGAACGTCTGGGCTGCGACTTTAGGAGACAAATTCGTTGGATACTACATGTTCCCAGGGTCTCTGAATGGTGCAATGTACCTCAACTTCTTAGAAAATGAGTTAGGTACGATATTAGAAGACATTCCTCTCAACATACGTAGGGAAATCTGCTTTATGCATGATGACGCACCACCTCATTATGTAAGAGTTGTACGTGAATGGCTTAATGATAATTTTCCTGATAGGTGGATAGGACGAGGCATAGACGCTCCTATTTCCTGGCCTGCTCGTTCGCCTGACCTCAATCCACTAGATTTTTCGATCTGGGGTTACATGAAATCTAGGGTTTATTCAAGCGAAATTCGGAATGTTGAGGAGCTGAGGCAAAAAATTGTGAACGAATTTACGTTGTTGAAAAATGATCACCAAACTATGAACGGTTTGATGAATAATTTTCTTACATATTTCTTGTTTGAATGCTCACAGTATACACCTTTCAAATAAAACTCAGGTAGTGGGTGCATAAGAGAAACATTAACTTTATTGTTAACTAGTGAGGGAGTTGTTTCAGTTCGCGGATGGATGGAGTAAGTGGTGCCCCAAGAGGAGTACCACTCAAGGAGAATTACTAATCACTTGCATATGTACTTTGCTCACAAATCTCAGGAGGTTTAGCTGCCAACTTACCTTGAGGTATCGATACCAGAAGTGAACAAATGGCAAGCTATAGAATATCTATACTAAATTTAGGTAAGATAGAGGAAGCAAGTATGCAATGTTCAGAATAAGAGGAACTACAAAATAGAAAGCGATACAGCTCACTTGGTCTCATCTCCACTCTGCAGAGATGGCTGTTGACAGAACTCTCTAGAGGTAGGGGTCCCAGGTCTCCAACTTGGGTGATCCACCTCTCAGTAACTTACTAGGTTGCGGGTGAGTCTCAAGCAGCATAAGGCATATAGCAAGCAGTAAAAGCACTACACAGGCAAGCCAAGCATACCAGCCAGCAGTAAAAGTAGTGTGCCAGTAAATAGTCTGAAGCGAAGGCAACAGTGGTTGCAAGTGGTGAAAAGCAACTAATAAGGTACTACAAGTACAAATAAAAAAGGCCCTTGATATCTGGTGGCCTGAGGTAGCAACTACGGTGAGTTGGAAAATATGATATACATATAATCAAATTTTACCAGAAATAATATCCATCTATATGTAGTAGCCAGTGGACCATCCTTTGACTACTATAATTTCGGTTAATTTTGATTATTGAAATGAAAATCCGCTAAAATGCGAGGACACGTTTTCTATACCTTCCTAGGTTACAAAAAAGTCCCTTCTCCCTTCTCTCTCATATTCTCGCGGTATTTTTGGCGAAATACCAAGGTTATCTTATTTTTAGGTTATTCTTTAAGAGTACCTACATAGAGAAGAATACAGAAGAAGACTATATGTCAAGCCAATAGTTCTGTAACCTCAATCCTGAATTCAATGTTATTATCCTCTTGTTCAAGTTCCTACAAGGTGATTATTTATTCACTTTATGAATTCCTTACTAATCTAGTTTATTTTACAGCTGGTAACGACCCATATCAAGTGGAGTTGGAAACTCAAGGGAATCTGTTATTGGCTGGGTAAGTAATTGTGTAATCATATTATAAAATACCATTATTAATCCATAACTCATTTTTTTTAGGTATCAGGAGAATCGTTTAGCAGTCCTGCAACTTGTACATGAAAACCAAGCATACTTTATGGAATGATTGTTGACCGATTTGCTGAATAAATGAATTTTCATCGACTATCCCATTAAGAGTCACTTTCAAGGAATACTTATGATTCAAAACAATTGAAACCGTAACAATTTACGTAAACGCCTCAGATTATGTATAACCGAAAACGGTGGACATTTCGAACAGCTACTTTAATTTGTTTTTTTCCTTTTTCTTCCATTCAAAATTATGTATTAATTAAAAGTACCAAAAACATTATCAAACTTTTATTTTTATTCAAACCTTGTTGGGACAGACTTATGCTATGTACTTATTGCTCAGTAACGTGGCACAGGGAGGTGATATTATCGACAAAATTAAAAACAAAATTGTTCATGGCCTGCTGAAATATCGTTATACCGATGAATCTCGCGATGAATAAAATCAATCTGCTGATATCATGTAATTACAAAAACTCAAATATCTCACGAACGGCTCAATTTTTTGTATTTGAATAAGAGTACCTTCTTCATGTAATTTTCTTCGCTCCATCAAATACTCCTGTTTTTTCACCGAAAATAATACAGGGAAAAAAGTTTTCTACAAAAAATCAAGACTCACCCTCTGAAAACACCCTTTATAACAATATCAGAAATGTGGAAGTGTGACGAAAAAATGTATTTTGACAACATACATTCATGCACAAAATTCAATCGGGTGGCTTTCATCTTTCAGAAGTTATGCGGATAAATTATTTTAATTTTATCAACTTTGGAAGGATATATCTCCCTTAATATGCATTTTGGTCTATGAGTTTAATCATCAAACTACACTTATTTTTCAATGTTCTATCACCCCCAGAAAGCTCGGTACACATTTTTGACTCACCCTGTATATGAAGTTCAACTAGAGGTAGGGAGGTTATCTAATGTTGAACAGAGATAATATAGTCCTCAATCAAAACACAATAGACCGCTGGAAAATACAGAGTTCGAAAATTTACAAATAACAAAGCTGAACGTTTGAAAACTCAAAACGAAATGAACATAAACACCATTACCAAACAATGTAAACAATCCGCCAATGGCCCATAGAGTAGTACCGACATTCGCCGTTCTGGCGCTTCGATCTTAATCTCAGTCGCCTATACTCTAATGATATGCTTTCTTCCCCATGAATCGTGCGGCATAGTTTCCAACCGCCTGTAAAAAACATCAAAATACACTGTTTTATTAAAAATATCATATTTGATGCTCGCAAAGTAATGTAGTTGTGATTTCACTAATAATTCATTCCGAGGTTCATTCTCACCACTCTCCAAAGCCGACAACATAATAGCAACAACATCTCAAAAGAAAGCAAACATTTTTGCAGAATAGTTCACAGCAAACTCCACCTCAGTTCCCTGGGAAGAGTCCCTAAAATCTTCCGTCAACGCACCATCAGGTTGATAGTCCTGTTGACATTCCATTATTCTCAAAAAGTGTGCACCAGAAATGCCACCGATTATCTGAAGGTTATTTACCATCTCGTGCTAGCAGGTGTTTTTCCATTGTGCTGGAAAATGATCTGCAAAAAAGGAAACAAACGCCTGCACAACATTTATAGGCCTATTGCAAAGTGGCGAAGAGAGCATCAACATTAGGCTTATCAAATATTTGGAAAGCTTAGGAATCATTTACTGATCTTATCGTGAAGGAGAGGAAAAACTGAACTGGATTTGATGCTTTTTGTTTTCCCGCCACCAATTCTCATCGTAACAATCATAAACAGGAAGCTAGAAGTATGTCAATTTCAAGAGTATTAAAATTATAAAACCACTTTCAATTATGATTATTTGATATATTCTTGTTAAATGATCGTTCGAAAGAACTTACTAAGTCTCACAGTCTTTATAACAGAGATACAGGGTGAATTATCGGTTTCAAATAATTATTCACTCGTCCATAAGTATTAAACTACCCATCGCAGTAGAAATAGAAATATAGGTTCAGCTTCAGGAAAAGTCTCATAGTCTTTATAACAGGTATACAGGGTGAATTATCGAATTATAATTATTTGGTATTATTTCCATTCCGCCTGATAGGTTAATGAATCCATCGTCCCAAGTAAGCTACATACCTTTGAGAAAATGTTACTGGGTAGTTTTATACTTATGGACGAGTGAATAATTATTCAAAACCGATAATTCACCCTGTATCTACGTTATAAAAACTGTGAGACTTAGTGAGTTCTTTCTAGCGATTTTTTGACTAAAATATATCGAATAATCATAGTTGACACTGGTTTCATAATTTCAATACTCTTCAAATTGACATACTTTCAGCTTTCTGTTTATGATTCTTACGATGAGAATTGGTGGCGGTAAAACAAAAAGCATCAAATCCAGTTCAGTTTTTCCTCCTCTTCACGATTCCTTCGATGAACTCTGTCAATTATTACATACAGTGTGTTATTTTAATGTTTCGAATAAATGTAAATTTTTCCTGAAGCCGAACCTGGATTTTCACTTCGCTTGATAGGTGAATGAATTCAACGTCCTAAGTTTAAGCTCCATACAAAATTTTAGAAAAATATACTGGGTAGGTCAATACTTATAGACGAATGAATAATTATTCGAAATCGATAAATCGCCCTGTATCTCCGTTATGAGACTCTAAGACCTATCAAATATGTTATTTTCAGAACCACCTTGGTGACCCCTATCTATCATTGAAATATTCTCCTTTGCCTGTGAAACACCCTGTATATGAGATATTTATATGAAGTATCATTCAGTTCTGAATGTTCAACAATAACTTTGTTATATCTCTTGGAGCGCACGAAAGGAAATTCCTATTATGTTCGTGGGGAGGTCTTTTAAGCCAGTTCAACACCATTTTTTATATCAAGCTAAGCATATCTTCACTTTTGAACTATATTTTTTGACGTTTGTAGAAAAAATTTTGTTTGCAACTCGAGCGCGAAATACTTTGGTCATCTCGACTTTTTTCAACTCGGCTACGCCTCGTTAAAATAATCAGATCTCGATCACCAAAGTAGCATTTCGCGCTCTAGATACAAAAATAACTATTTCAACTCAATTTATTACCAATTTCAATGGACAGCAATCCAATCATCGATCATAATATTGTATACCGTCTCCGTACAAACGGTTGTCTGAGAATGTCTATATCTCCCGACACTCAGGTTTACATATTCGGGTCTCGTTAATTCTTGAAAGCTAAATAATATATCTACTAATATTATGAAAACCATCACCGCATTGACGGTCTTTCGATGTGGTGTAGTTGTGATAACATTAATTTCCTCAATTATTGTTTTTTTTTTGCATCTGATGAAAGTGTGGACGCATTATTACCATATGATAACTATTCTCGTGACCAGGGCATTACAGCATTAATTTTATTGCGGTCATTTTTCGAACTTCGTTAGTGGAGGTGTGGAGGTGGAAAAAATTTCAAATATGAGAGTTGATATGTGTACTATCTTTTAGCACTTCTTGAAAAAACAGATGCCAATCGCAGAATGAAAACAAGTGTCCAAATCATCTTTTCAATCGAAATTCCCAATTATATACAGAGTGTCCTGAAAAGGTATTTACAAAAATTTACCACATACATATTCCTCAAAGCAAAGCAATCAGATCAATTCAAATTCATATATATTTATAGTATAAGGTTGCTTAGTTTGGGCGCTAGACAACTAGAAGTAACAATTTTCAAATCATTATTGCCTAATAACTTTGAAACGGCTTATGAGAATACATTCGGGGCGTTGGCATAACTTTAGCAATAAAACCCATATCATGATTATGATGAATATATGAATATGCCTAAATTATTGTTTACTTCAAAAAAGTTACTCTCGATAAAATTAACATTAAAACAATTAACACATATATCATGAAAATTGTGCGACGAATGAAAAGGAAGCAAGCAAACTCACTTTAGTACAGGGTTATTCATCGAAGAGGCCCACTCTCAAAAAAATATTATGCGGAAGTTGAATACCGTAACAAGGACTTTTCATGGGCCTTATCAGAATTGGAAATGGACCATCCTGTTCATTATATTTTTTTAAAGTTATCACAACCAAGGCAGTGATCCTCATGAGTCATTACTTATGTCTCCAAATATAAGATTAAAAATTGATGTGGTATTTGAAATATGACAACATGGCAATATCTGACCTAATAAGAAAGTTGTTATTTCAATTGTTCAATCTGATAAAAATATGAATCTCAGAAAATCCAGTGGCGTACAATAATATTTACCATAAATATCTATAAATTAACCCACTGTGACGCTATTGTGAATATTATTATGAATCGAATTGCACCTTAAGCATCTCCATATCAGCAAAGCCACAAAGTTTCATTGAAATTGATGAGAAGACAAATTGTAGAAATCATCCATACTCAAAGTGGTTTAATGTATTTTCAAAGAGAAACAAAATATCACGAAGTCGGTCGACTACACTTCAATTAGAAATAAATAAATATAACATAAATATAACAGTTACCGGTTTCGGCACAACGGCAATCATCAGTGTGTAATACAATAGTCACAATAAATTTTCCAAAAAATTAACAAAAAAAGAACTCGTCATTAGGTAGAACATACAGGCAAGTCAGGTATTGAAATGTTTGTTAGAAACGGTTGAAGAGCCAACAAAATCTGGCCCTAATTAAGTTGAACATCGAAAAAACCTTGATGATACGACATTTGAGTAATTGATTAAAAAAAATCATGAAATCATCAATACCCTGTATCTCGATAACTAAACGACTTAGTACACATGATCATATGAATTTCATTTCCTCAAATATACAATGAATCACCACCTGAAGTTTGTCGCATTTATTCACTAACACTCTGTATGAATGGTTCCGGAAAACGTCGATGAGAAATGTACTCAATTTTTTTGTTTTGTCTTTTCATAAGTGGTTTTGGGTGTGATTTATTTTTACTCGAGGGGTAAATCACGGGCTGAAATTGGGTACACTAGACTTCCTTTATTGAAAGAATTCCCGGAATTCCTGATGGGACTACCCAAGGAATTCCTAGGAATTCCCAAAGACTACCCGGAATTCCTGGGACTACCTAAAGACTACCCGGAATTCCTGGGACTTCCCAAGGAATTCCTAGGAATTCCCAAAGACTACCCGGAATTCCTGGGACTACCTAAAGACTACCCGGAATTCCTGGGACTTCCCAAGGAATTCCTAGGAATTCCCAAAGACTACCTGGAATTCCTGGGACTACCTGAGGAATTCCCAGAGACTACCCGGACTTCCCAAGGAATTCCGGGATTTCCTAAAGATTTATCATACATCCCAAGGAGTTTTCAAAATTTTGCGTAAAAATAGGTAGATTACGAATGAGTTCCATTCGTGAAATGCAAAAAAAGTCAATCGATAGGTAGGTTGAATTCAAACCCAAGGACCAAACTTGGGCAATGAAAAAACATGTAGGGATTAGTGATAAGTACTCGGATAAGTATCATTAACACTACTGGGTGTTTCTGAATTCAAGTGACAGAAGCCTATACAGGTTTCTTCCTATTTAAATAAAAAATTAGTAGGTATGTATACCATTTACAGATTTTGCAAAAAAGTTCCGGTACACATTGAAAAAAAATCTTTTGCCGATTTGAATGATAATTATTTTAACAGCTCATTGAAGTCTTCTTGAGATATCGTTCGGAACTCTTTAATTTGCCCAGTTATTCAAGAATTGTGTTTACGACAAGTGTTTCACTTTTGTTCACGAAGAATACCATTAGTCGATTTTCCCAATTCATTTCAGATGAAACAGTTGAAAATACAGGTTGGGCCACCAGTAACGCCTCGGTCTCTAGAAGGCTAACCACTTATCTTCTTGGAATTCTTCCTCTCTAGGAAGTTGCATGTCAACATAGGCTACCATTTAAAATTATTTCGAAACATACAGGGTGTCCCCAAAAACCATAAAACACTGAAGTTAAACTTTTTTCTATCGAACACCCTATATATTATTTCATTTTGAGATTCTCCCTGGTGAGCTGATTTCAACAATCCATCATACTTGGGGTCTAGCAGTTATAATTACTGAAATATAGGGTGTGAAAAATCGAGATTTTCCAAGTTCAAGAATTTTTTGTGTCGAAACTATTCATAATTGGTCAAAATGGCTTACATGTCCCTATCTCAACTTTTGATTAACTATCTACTGATATTTAATTGGGACATATACCGGGTGATCAAGATTCTGAATTCTGCACCATCCTGTATTTGTTTCAATTAAATGTCAGTAGATAGTTGATCAAAAGTTGAGATAGGGACATGTGAGCCGTTTTGACCAATTATGAATGGTTTAGACACAAAAAATTCTTGAACTTGGAAAATCTCGATTTCTCATACCCTATATCTCAGTAATTATAACTGCTAGACCCCAAGTATGATGGATTGTTGAAATCAGCTCACAAGGGAGAATCTCAAAATGAAATAATATATAGGGTGTTCGATAGAAAAAAGTTTAACTTCAGTGTTTTATGGTTTTTGGGGACACCCTGTATGTTTCGAAATAATTTTAAATGGTAGCCCATGTTGACATGCAACTTCCTAGAGAGGAAAAATTCCAAGAAGATAAGTGGTTAGCCTTCTAGAGACCGAGGCGTTACTGGTGGCCCACCCTGTATAGTGAAACCAAGATAAGGTGATATAGGGATCTCGGGAACAGGAAAAGAAACGGATTCGGTTAAATGGGAAACAAGTTGCGCATTTTGATGATCATACCAACGGCTTTGGAAAATTTTCACAATTGTTTTTAGTTTTTCAGTTATACAGGGTGTTCCTTAAGTACGTGTAGAAAATTCAGGAACATGTTGCTGACGTCAAAATAAGAAGAAAAGTTCGTATAAATATATGTCCGAAAGTTATCCGTTTCGGAGATACAGAGTGTCAATTCTTATTTCTTATTTTTGTTTTTTGTTAATAAATTCCAAAATAATTGTGATAATCGAATGAAGTTTGGTAGTTTGTCTCTTCCGTGGGGGTGGCGCTACCTACATGTCTTTTGAATTTTTGAAAAGTCATAACTTTTCTGTTCGTACCTGTATCACGTTTCATAGTAAGAAAATAGATTTCTAGGACATTTTTGTGTAAAAAGTATATTCTTGGTAGAGGTCGATGCGAGCAACTGTTTTCGAGATATTGGGATTTGAAACAATCGATGCATTTGAATTAATTCCATTGGGCTCGTAAGTCGACTCTAAGCAGTTAGGAAAGATACGTCAGTGCATTTTTCTTCTTTCATTCAATATTCTCCTCCATTCAACAATTCAACATTGGAATGTAGCCAAATGATGATTCCATATACGTATTAATAAACAATACGGATCATAACGGGTGCCAGGATGAAGCCAAAAATATTAAACAAATGAATATCCATAAGGATTTGGTGGCATGATACGCATGCGCCATGCGCTATTATAGTAGTCATCAAAGACATGCGTTTCGGTGGACAATGACGTTTACTAGCCTTTCAATCAAAGCAGTATGTGTCTGATCGTTTCAAAACTTTTCCTTATGGATAGTCATTTGTCTTCAAAAATCGGCTTCATGTTTCGCTATGGAAACAGATAGAGATTATCCGTATTGATTATTAATACGTATATGGATGATTCTTACTTCTTTGTATCTATTTTTTTGGCCATTTTGAACAATTAGTTTAATCAATTCCCTCAACTAACTGTGTTAGTATTTATTTGGTCCTGATTACAGTTATTATTATCAGTATTAATAAAAAAAAATAATTTTCCTTATCTACTTGACAAATCAATTTTGAATTCCTACTTCTTCGTCATTCCAAATTACTTGCATCGATTATTGAAAATCCCAATAACTCGAAAACTGTTGCTCGCAGAAGAATATGTTTTTTACACGAACGTGTTCTAGAAAACTATTTTTCCTACTATAGAACGTGATACAGGTACGCACAAAAAAGTTGTGACTTTTCAAAAGACTCAAAAGACATGTAGGTGCCGCCACCCTCACGAAAGAGATGAACTAACATAAAATTTGATATTGTCATCGAAAAATACCCCGAAATACCAAAATTCATTTGAATATCACAATTATTTTGAAATTTATTAACAAAAAACAAAAATAAGAATTCAACTTTGACACTCTGTATCTCAGAAACGAATAACTTTCGGACATATATTTATACGAACTTTTCTTCTCATTTTGACGTCAGCAACATGCTCCTGGATTTTCTACACGTACTTGAGAAACACCTTGTATATAGAAAGTGAATTTTTGGAATATCTATTTGTTTTTCTACGTTATTATCAGATATATAGAAAACTCTAAAAATACTCTTACATGGCATCTCTTGATGAGATTTAACGTGGTGATATTGATTTCTCCACGCGACGTTTCGTATTCGTAGAGAAATCAACAACTTTTTTTCCAAATACGGCCCTGATTATCTGTTCACAGATTTCGAAAGTTTTTTTTATTCTGAGTTCAACCATGGGAAATTATTAACAATTTTGTGAATTTTCGAAATCCATTGATATGACCAGGTATGACCCTTGGAATGCGTAATTTTTTTCTAATAATAATAATAATAATTTACTAGGTATTTGAAATGGACATTCTCAGATATATTTATGAACACAAAAAAATGGATATATATATATATATATATAAAGAAATACATTGAGAATTCGCATTCTCCATGTGATAAAAATATCAATTCAGAATTACCTACTTTCCACGTCCTGTATGATGAATGTCAATTCATCATACATTCAAAAATTACTAGGTATTATTTCTCGTGCACAAAACGTCAACCTTCTGTATCTAGGAATCGGCAATAAAATGTCAATCAATGAAAATGATCGATCTATCATTGTACAAAAATATAAGGAAATGAAGCGAAGGTTGAAATAAAGTAAATGATGATATTTCTCCAATACCTACCTGTATTATTGTATACATCTTTGAATAGGAGAATATTGTATTTTTTCAGCTTTTGTGCAAAAAAACTTCAAAATGTTTCTCGGGATGTTTCTCTATGCCACATGTCTGTAGCAATTAAAGTTTTGGCCCCTATATCAAGATTGTTTATGAAACTAACTCTACAGTTTATAGATCGGCTCATAGTAAGTCGCTAAATTTCATACTTATATTTCTGTGAACTCGTTTGGCCGAATTGCAAAGATATACAGGCTGTCCCTAATATGTATTCACAAAAGAATACTTAATATTCCTCATCAGACCAAAACAATTCGAAATATACAAGCAAACTTACTTCAGTACAAAGTTGCTTAGTTTGAGCCTCGGTTAGAGCGCTAGACAAGTAGACAACATGTTTTAAATTACTAGAATTACGAATTTTTTCGAGATCATGAGAGTAATAGAATTTTATCAAGAGTACCTTCTAGATGTTTATTTACTGAAAAAATTGAATTCTACGCCTAGCATGGAATGATATTCATCATAATTTCGATCATTATCATGATATGGGTTTTATTGCTTGATAAAGCTATGTCAACGTAGGTACAAAATTCTCCAGAGCCGTTTAGCGCCCAAACTGAGCAATTTTATACTTAGGTAGGTAGATTTGATATAATTCAATTGTTGTGGTCTGAGGAATATGTGGTATTTTTTGTATAGACCTTTTAGGCACACCCTGTATGGTATTTCAAAGTGTTCAATGAAATTGATTAACATTTACATTTTGTGTCGGCCCCATATTGGATTTCAAGTAGTGTCATATGGTTTTTGTATTCTACTTGTCATTCTCTCTTATTTGGTACCCATGTCGAGGGAATTGTGAACGAATTCAGTAGTTATTTACCAAACAAGTGCGAAAAGTAGTACTTTACCGCACGCGACGGCTATTGCACGAACGACGCGGGGCGGAGTTCGGGCAAGCCGTCAATTGTGGAAAAGACATTTGCCGCAAGAAGAGTAAGGTATAATGTTTTTCCACGAGTGTTTTTGTCCATATTATTATTATTTGAGAAAAAAAAAGTTTTTAATAAACAAGATTTTAATAGTTACATAGATCATTTAGTTAGTCATAAATATCCCCATTTTCAACAATACAAAAATCGTGGCGAAAAGTAACTTTTCAGCACTAGTGGGGTAAAATAATTTTTCCGCACGCTCGTATAAAAAGGAATTTTTTTTGTCGGCGGCCATATTGGATTTCAAGCTTTGTTATAAATTGTATTCTACCGAGTATTCTACTTTATAATAACCGTATTGAATCTGATAATACCCATATTGACCAGACCCAAAGATATGTGTAAAATTTCAGCATGATTGGATATCGGGAAGTCGTCGAAAAATCGATCGCCAGACAGAACTCAAAATGTTCAATAAAAAATAATTTTTTCTCGATCTTCTCATATCTTTCCGAATAATTAACAGGATTCCAACGGGAAACCTTGAAGAGAATGAAAATTCGACTGACTAACATATGATATTTTAAGTGGGACAAGGTACTCTCGGTGCTCGCGGTACCTCTCCGTCAAAAAAAAATCAACCAGGTAGGTCTTGAAGCAAAATACTGTGCAGTCCATATATGTTTTCTTTGCGCAAAATTCATTTTCATATCTGAGAAATTTGACTTCAATTTTCTAAAAATTGCTGGGACTACCAAGTTATTCACAAAGAATACCCAAAGAATTCTCGAACTTCCCAAAGAATTCCTCGGACTTCCCAAAGAATACCCGGACTTCCTCAGGAATTCCCGGACTTCCCAAGGAATTCCTGGACTTCCCAAGGAATTCCCGGACTTCCCAAGGAATTCCCAAAGAATTCCCGGACTTCCCAAAGAATTCCCAGACTTCCCAAGGAATTCCCGTCTAGGGTACACCGGACTTCCCATGTGATTTACCCCTCGTTTTTACTGCTCCAAATAAACACTTGAATAAATGAGGATATGAATGAATAAAATGATTCAATATCAATGGAAATGCCGTTTCTTATTCATTCATTTCATCCAATCGCCATTCTAGATTCCATTCGTTAGTCAATTTCAAAAGTATATTAAGTGATAAACTAGGGATCAAGAATATTACCATTTACTCATTTTACTCATTACAAACTAGCAAATACTTATTACAAACTAGTTGAAAGCAAATTCTTAACAGAAATTTGCTTGTAAATTTAAAATTATTCTGTCAAGGTATTCTGGTTTTTCAACATATATACCGGATATTTTGTTAGGTTACCTTAGTTTTGTGAGAGTTCTTATAGGCATGCTGTGAGAATATTTGTGATGATTAAGTACTGATCAATTATTCAAATTTTCAGCTGAACCTCTACCCCTTATGGACTTATGTCGACGAGTGATACGACAACGTCTTGGAAAACAGCATTTAGAAGAAAAAGTGATGAGTCTGCAGCTACCGCAAGCCTTACAAACTTACCTCCTGTACAGAGACCAAAGATAATACATTGGACTTTTTAGTGCAGTGGACTGTTTTCCAATGACTGCTACCAAGTAGAATTTATTCAAGTAACCAAATAATTCGAATTTCGTCGATTGCATTATCAACTTAAGGACAAAAACAGAGTAATTGACTTTTGAAGATGTATTTTAATAGTTTTTACTCTGTGCTGTGATTGTACGTGAATCTCAAGGTCAGTGTTCGAATATATATAAATAGCGTGCCCCTCATTGCATGGGACAGATGTTACTATTGGTTGATCTCGGTGCAAGCTTTATGCTCATAACTGTTGGAGAGAACATTGCCATATGGTGTAAATAGTCGTAACTCAGTCTTCTAAAAATTATATTCTCAAGCACAGCTTCCTCTGAAATATAGCTTTACAGATTTTTTTATCAAATTTTGGACAATGTGTACTCGAAAGATTGCTCGACTTTTTTGTATTATATTTTGTACATAATATGTTATTTTTGTTTGATTTAAATTTTTACATAGAATGTCCATGCACTTGCTGCTAAAAACATAATCCAGCATTTCGATTACATTCAGAGATGTTCTGCTAGTCATGAAATTTAGTTTTTCCATACTCATGACAGATAGAGGATATGATGAAATATGCATTCAATGATCTGAACCTTGCTTGTTCTTGAGTCCCGATTCGTATGGGTGTGAAATTGATTTGTAACAGAACATTGTGTTCCTAAAATGTTCTGGACTTTTGAAATCACCCAAACAACGTGAGGAAATACTGGATATTATTCAGGCTCATTTAGGGCTACAGAGTTCTTTGACTTGGATACCCTGTAGTTCCTGTCCAAATTTACATTGAAGGTCAGTAGTATTTGAATCCTAAACTTGAAAGGGAACTGGAATTAAAAAATACACATTCTTGTATTAGTTCCAGCATGCCCATTAATACAATGTGTTTGTTATTTATAAGCAGAAATATACCATCAAGTGAAATTAAATCTGTTGATTTTGACTGAATATTAAGTATTACATTCGAAATGTCCAGTAGTATGAAGTATTCAAATATATAAATATTTCATTGCAATGCCTCAAAGAGATGATTTTGACTTTTGACTTTGTAATTAGCAGCAATATTACTCCTACATGGCAGATCTGACTTCAAGTGTTTTTGTAAATTCGTTTTAAAATTGTGCTGATGAAATTGAAGTGAATCTAATTCACCCCTAATTTGATTAAAAGTCTAACAAAATAGTTGACAAGATCGTAGAATTTCATTTGAGTTGGTCAATTGTGATTTTTATTGTTCTGGGATTTGAATCCAAACAGCTGCCCAATTGCATTATTTTAGTATAGTTTATACAAAAAAATAATCTCTCATTTTAAACAAGGTATCTCAGTTAAAATGTTCACCTTTTAAATAATCAACCAGTGAATAATTTTGAATTTGCTCACCCATTTATATAATTTGTACAAGGTGATACTGAAGTATACCTGTACTTTCTTATATGAATAAGGGCTCTCCGTAAATTATTCTATATTTGAATAGGGCTCATCAATACAAATTCAGTGATTTTATTAAACTCCTCATTAAATTCGAATTGGCCATACTAAGTATGTTTGGTCCATGCATACATTTTAGGGTGTGTATAATTAGGGATCAGCTATAGCAAAAACATCACTACTGATGGATCATCCTCGAAAATAACAGACCAAATATTCATATTTGTTTGGTGACTTTGTATCAAACATATAATATTTAATAAGATGTATTAAGGTTCTTAAAACACGCGCGAAGTGTTCCAGATAGACTGTTTGGAAGACCAGTTATCCATGAATTGTTTGAGCAATTTTTTCATTTGTGAATTTTGAAATTATAAATACTGGTATTTTCACTACAAAAAATGGAAATAAGAACAGTTAATTTTGAGTGTGCATTCGTGATGTGACATTATTAAAATCAATTTGTTTTCTTTGACGTCACAACGTACTCATCAGATCAATAATAAAAAAGCTGAGATTAATCAGACTATGTTGCCATTTGAACACGCTGAGGCGTACTTTGAATTTGAATTTTCAGTCTCACCAGTGGGCGTTACTAAAACGTGAGGTCAATGTCAAAGTCAAAAATCCCAAAATTTTTCCAAATTGCTCTAAAGGCTGTGACTTGTCTAATCGAAAAGTATTTGAACAAAATATATAAAAAAAGTTATGGAAAGATTTGAGCAGGCTGACGTTTTTTTTACTTTCAATGCGTAACTTCATGACCAAATCTTACATCGACAGAGAAGAAGATATCGTAGGAAAAGACAGGAAAAGAAGTATATTCATCAGTTGTACCAACTCTGACCTCATGTTTTAGTGGCGCGATCAGTTGGACAATAAATAATGTTGGGCCTCATTGAAGTAGGGCTCCTGAAATATTAGCTCAGATTCCTTAGATTATTACTTCCAAAAAAATTGACTGATTTCAGTTCGGTTGTCAGATTTCAGAAGCTTATTTTATTGTATTCAGAATCAGGAATTCGAAAAGCAAAAATAATTAATATTTCACAAGTCGATGAATGGCACACTGCAAACTTTCATCGAATTTGGTTTCCTCATATTGTATTATGTAGTTTTATGTCATTCCTCGAAATTGGTTTTCCTTTTTATTGATTGATCACACTGTTCAGTTGATATAATCTTTTGAACACTGCATTCCGATTGAAAATCGGGTCTGCAAACTTGCATCGAATTTGGAGTGATCCCATTCTGTCCTGGAGTTTGATGGAATTTCTCGAAATTGGTTTCTATTTTATTGATTGATTACACTGTTCAGTTAATATAATCTTTTGAACACTGCATTCCGATTGAAAATTGGGTCAAAAAAGTTATCACATTTTATATAACGTCGAAAATTCGAGTGGTCCACTTGATTCTTTTAGCACTTAATATATTCATTTTCAAATAAGCATAACCAGATTTGCTTGGTGACTCAATTTCACATCATCGGCACAAGCGGTTGATTATTTACATGAGTGTTCACCTTAGCTGGGATCTGTTGTTTATATCACTTCCATTCGAAAAATAAAGGAATATATTTTTTCTTTTTTATTCAAACCATACTTCGAAATAAATGAATGACAAATCGTAGAGTCTTACAAATAACACTCAGCCATTAACATAGCGGGCCACCAAAGACAAAAGAAAGTGAATCACTCCAAGGAGAACGTGTTTTGTGAAAACGCTGAAATACTTTGAATTATTGCCCTCTGCTCACAAATTTTCATCCTGATCTCTAGTGTCTCATATTATTCTCATTCACTTTGCTGACAAGTAGACTTTGAATGGCGCACATAATCAGGTATTCTTCAATTTTAGAGCCACTAAGGAAAAGTAAAAATGTTATGCAGCCCAACGTTTCACACACCATGTAAATTGTATTTATAATCCAATACAACTGAATATAATTTCAGATTACCTCAGCATTTGAAATATATAATTCACACTCAATTTATATTATGGTTCATGGTTATATAATTTCATTCTTGGATTGAATTATCGATGAAATTAGATTACAGAGGAAGTGTCATACATTACCTAGTATTGTTTTCTCTCAACAAGAGCCCAAATAATATTGACACTACGAATCTCTTCATTGAATTACCTCTTTTGATTTTGAGCTTCTCCTTATGAATTACCTATTCAAGTTCTATTGATCAGTGAAATGGAGAGAGGGATATCAAGACATTTGATAAAATGAAAGGTTGTCACCGAATTTCAGTTTTTTCAACAAATATTCTACTGTAAGCTATTTGTTTTTGATAATCTTTTAGTATGATTGCAAACTTGACTGTTGTATGTGCTGTGATTATTTTTAACTTCGAACATTCACATTAGTAAAGCAACACTAATTCAATATCATAATGAATCATAACACAAAAAGTCGTATTATTTCATTTGCTGAAGTTCCTCATTATCATATCTGACCAGGAAAAAATAGTCCTTTGTGTGTTATCAAATTAACGGTGATAGGTCGGTGGCTTGCCGAATGCAAAGGGTTCATATAGCAGACTATTTGGAACATACTCATAATTAATGACCTCTAAATAAAGTATCACAGTTGTGAGAATTTTTTTTTATTATTGTAGATAATGTAATGAAATCCAGGTTATCGCTGTGAAAAAATCGCTGATTCTTATTTTCAAAAAACAACAATGTCTTCCTCGCGGAAATAATATGCTGTATTATCAGTTGTATTTCAAATTCTTCGGAATAAGTGATGTCAACAGGAGGATACTTGAAAATATTGAAATAATAATGTACCAGTCAGCACTGTAAAATTATTAAACTGAGTTGTTTCACCAATAACTATACTTTGAACCATATGAAAATGTATTGATTGTAACAGAAAATATCTAGAAAAATCCACAAAATCCGAAAGACTATATCTGAGTATCCTATGTGAACTCATGATAAAATCGTTACTTCAGTGAGCTAAAAATATTTCAAATGACCTCTAATTTATCCACTCTTGCTGTTTGTCAAATTGTCTATCTAATTTCATGACTTTGATCTCACAAATTAAATTGAGCTAAAATATTGCAAAAAGATTGTTTTTATTACTATTCAGGGGTTTCTTGTGAATCCCTAATGACAAGCTTTATGCTATTCAATAATGTAACAACACTTTTTTACATTGACAGATATTATAATTGATAATATATATTAATATATGACTTTCATTGAAAACATTGATAATAAAAAAAATCGAGTTTTCAAACCTTGATATTATCCAATATCAGTTTTACATCTTTTAGGATTTTTTGATGAATAGAGAAGTAAAAATTGATTTTTTTTCTAAACTTGGCTGGTTACTTTTTGATTCCCGTTCATCACATACCATTTGAGTTCTCAAAGTATGCATAGCCACAGTGCAGTTACGGTTATATAAGACATTGACCTTTGAAAAACCTTTCAGGTTTCCTATGGAATAACTTTGATTCATTGATCTTGAAAACATAATTTTCAACTAATATTCTTACAAGGCACTCATCTATTTTATAATAGTTTTCTCATTCATTTCTGTCCCTACATGATATCATCTTGAGGTGAAAATAGGGTTAATCAAAATTAATAATAACAATAATTAGGAATAGAAAGGAATATGGTTTGTTTTTATCATCTGAAAATAAATAATAATATTTGTACTCCAGTAAAAACTAGCATATTGCTAGTTTTCAATCAATAGGTCAGCTTCATTTACAATATTCAACTTGACCATTTTAGTAAGAGGCAGTAGCATTCCTAATGTTTCAAAATATAATATCTCTCAAAATGAAGATGAACAAAAAATCCAAATTATGGGTTACTGGAATTGAGATATCATTTTTTTGTTATAGAAAATAATAGTATCCTCAATTCTTTATGGACTGATTATAATATCTCTACACTGTTTTACCACTAACCAAACCGGGTTTTTCACGCCATGACACGTATTTTGCTAACTATGTAAGCATCTTCAGTAAAAGATTAAAACTGAATTTCCTATTCTATGGTGTGCTGCTTGTATACTAGGTATGTTCACCTAACTTCCATATGCATCTGATTTTTTAACATCAACTTGCTTGACTAATTTGGACTTATTGATGTGTGTGTTACGCTTGTGACTAAACATTTGTTCGCTACACTTGACTTCTCCTACCTACTATATTTGAAATGTACTAGGTGTTCTTTGAATATCGTATTCATGTGTATGTTTTATCACAATCATTACAACTAATTTCGTTTATTCCTGACATCAATTGTGTCCACTTCATCTTTCGGATTGCCTAATAAATTGGCTAACTTTGACCCAGACTGATGAATGCTTTCAAAACCTTAGTCTTCGGAAACCTCATCAAGTCCTTGTATACTTGGCATCAATAATCAAATAAATTATTCAAGGTATTCCTTCGGAATTTGACAACTCAAGTAAACAGAAACAGTTCGAGAAAAATCCCAATTCCGTTCAATCCCAAGTGTACACATGGACTTGATAAGGTTTTCAAATACATAGGTTTTCAAAGCATTTAATATTCTGAGTCAAAATCAGCCAATTCATCAGGAAATCCAAAAGATCATGGGGGCATACTCAAAAAGTCATTAATATACGAAATTAGTTGTAATCATTGTGATAAAACATTAATAGACCAAATAAGGCGACCCATAAGAACAAGGTTCAAAAAACACCTACCACATTTGTATTATAGTAGGTTGGATTAATCGAGTGTAACCTCAAATGAGTGAAGCAATAATATTGGAAAATTAAGAAGATGCATATGAAAGCCTAGTTATAGAATTATAGAGTTATAAATGAGGATAATGGACCTATTTCGTATAGCCCTCTGTATTGTTCAGTGATATAGGATTAAGATAAACATGTTGACTGAACCATGAAGGACATCATTCAGTGTGCGGTTAGTGTCATTCACGGTTATTTGAAAATACCTATTATATAAGCAGCACCCTAGAATGGGATACTATGATATATGTTGCAGAATAAACTAGTCTGAAATTACATACCGAATGTAATATTCGTGAATATGCAAATGGAAATACTCTCACCAGGAAAATAATCTGACCACTCGAAATATCCATGAAGTTGGTTCATCAAAAACTTCGTCCGGTCTTATTATTCTTTTTTATAGGTGAATTCAGTAGGAATATGCCTGAGAATATCACAATGGTTTTTTGTGCAACTCTATATAATGAAAACATTCTAAATCCAAGTTAGATTCCTTATGAATTCGCCTATGCTATAATAGTAGGAATAACCAAGGATTTGAATTAACCAAGTTATCGATGAGCAAACTTCATCAATATTTTCAATGGATCGATTATTTTGTTGGTGAATCTAAGGAGTCCAGAATATTCCCATTATATTCAAAGAAGACACGACGGTCCAGTTAGTGGGGATTATCATCCATGAGCACTCTGAAATTATTTCAATTTTTGCTGAATAGCGCATTGTTGTTCATTACAGATTCACTTGAAACACTATCAGGAAAGCAGTCTGTGAAAAAAATTGAAAGAGCAATTTTCATTACCTACTGGCTTACATATTGAATTAATAACTACAGAAACTCAAGATACTCAAATCTTTTCGGTCTATCAGGACAGTATTCAATCGAATATAGAAGTGCCCGGTAGTTACTTCAACATTATATGATTGTAGGAATGTTGAGCTTATTTTTGTATATATTTAGTTGATGACAATTACATTTATACCATAATTTATGTCCATGATGATTAGGATTATTTTACTCCACCTTTTGAAATTATTATATTCAATTTCTTAAGTTTGGTAGATTTCTTATTTGATATTGAATTCACATATTTCTGGCCATATAATGGTTGTGAATATGGAGATTGTAGACAAATGTTTGTAACTGTGGTATTGTGTTAGTTTTAAGCATTGTTTACATGAAAGTTTGTCTTTTTTGCATACCAAGTGTTCATTAGATGAAGTTTGTAGAAATTCTGGTGTTTTTTATATTGACAGCAAACATTTCACAAGTACTATTTTGAAGTCTTTCAAGAGTAAAATGGATGCTTCCAGAATTTTTATTACCTCTAAAAAATTATCAGAACCCTTTCATTTTAGTGAAACCAAAGTCTGTATTTGTGTTTATAGTAGTTCTCGTTAATTTTGGACTTTCACCCTAATTTTGGTGATAAATTTTGTTTGAAGGATTCATACCACCTGATTTGTAGAGTTTCCAAATTGCAGGTCGTTTGTTGAGGCCTGGAAAACTAATGATGTTTTACTATATTTCTTATTTTGCTGTGAATGACCAGGTGTATTTTAAGTGACTAAATGTATGATTAAAATAAACGATAAGTAATCTATCCAATGCAAAAACCTGCTTCCATATATCATTTTCCCAGAACAATTGAACAAAAATTCGGCGAATTAAAAATTCTCGAATTATCCACAGATATTTGGTAAGAACATCATCTGTCTACTGAACATGTGTTTTATGGCTGGTGAATAGGTGCTAATTCCACCGAGAAAAACTCTTTCAGCAACAATTATAAAACTAGGATTGACTTACCGCTAGAAAGCAGATCGGCTAGCCGCTAGATCAGAATGACGTGTCGACGTCGAACCAAAGGAATCACTTTACTTTTCATTTCAAACTCCAGCGTATAGCGCCGAGTGTTTCATTACGTGATTTGCAAATAATAAGATACATAAGTCCCCCAGAGACTCCCAATTTTTGATATAACGAATAGATCCCGGACGAGTTGCCGGATGGACAAATCGAAGAATGTTTAGTAAAAACGCCAAAATAGTCATCCAACGAACAGCGAGGCTCTGGAACACATTGCCAAGGGAGGTGTTTCCCGAGGCATATAACCTCCAGAAATTCAAGAAGACCACCAATTCCTACCTTATTTTCCTTGGTTCTCACGATGTTTTCTGAACATTACAATATCCCTTTCCGTGGACACCAGAACATAAAAAAAATCCCTATTCATTATTTCAATCAAAAATTCAATATTAGCATATATTATAGTAAAATATCATGAGATGAATGTCTGGCTAAAGATGGTCACCACTTGTTCATGAAGACTATCATTCTCATGAAGGTGTATCGAAGATCTTAATATGAGAAATGTAATATTTTGGTATTTTAGATGATTTCAAAATAACATTGGGTGGGCAATATTGTAATATGTATATAAAATATATGCAAATATTTGATCTTGAGGATCATTATCGTTCTTAAGCTGTAAATATCATGACACTATTCTTATATATCTTTTGAATCAAAAATTCAACATCAGTATAAAATGTATTATGATATAGATTTCTTGCTTAAGATGGTCACAATTCGATCATGACGTCGGTCATCTTCATAAAAATGTTTTGAAGATCATTATATGAGAAATATTATATCTTAGTGTTTTGAATGGAGTCAAAAGAATTTTGGAGGCACAAAATTAGTTAGTTTATACAGGGTGTCCCTAGACCAGTGGGACAGTTAAATATCTTCTGCACCAATAGGAATTTTCGAAATAATATAATTCCACATCATATCGCATCATGAGTGCTAACTTCAGGAATGACTATATTTTCTACGAGGGGCACAAGAAAGGCTCACAAAATCGAACATCAATTTTTTCAAATGAAACACCCTGTATCTTATTGCATTTTCATAATCTCCTTGAAGAGCTGAATTCAACGACCTAGCACACTTGGGCTCTAGCGGGAATGATTTCCGAGCTATAGGGTGTGGAAAATCGAGATTTTTCATTTTTGGGAATTTTTTGTGTCAAAACTATTCATTATTGGTCAAAATGGCTTGCATGTCCATATCTTAATTTTCGATTCACTATTCACTCGTATTTAAATTAAACAAATACAGGGTGGTGTACAATTCTCAGTTTCAGTCGGAATTCCACACCACCCTGTATTTGCTTCAATTAAATACGAGTGAATAGTAAATCAAAAGTTAAGATATGGACATGTAAGCCGTTTTGACCAATAATGAATAGTTTTGACACAAAAAATTCCCAAAAATGAAAAATCTCGATTTTTCCACACCCTATATCTCGGAAATCATTCCCGCTAGAGCCCAAGTGTGCTAGGTCGTTGTATTCAGCTCTTCAAGGAGATTATGGAAATGCAATAAAATACAGGGTGTTCCATTTGAAAAAATTGATGTTCGATTTTGTGAGCCTTTCTTGTGCCCCTCGTAGAAAATATAGTCATTCCTGAAGTTAGCACTCATGATGCGATGTGATGTGGAATTATAATATTTCGAAAATTCCTATTGGTTCAGGAGATATTCAACTGTCCCACTGGTCTAGGGACACCCTGTATATAACCCAGTTGACCAAAACATGCCGCAGCTTTATCCCTGCTGCATTTCAAATGTTCCATGTTTCATCACAGAGATGTTCCCATCAGAGATATAGCATAGATGAATGTCCGCCTCAAATGAACTCACAGACTTATATCAGTGATGCAACATCAGACTTGAATCAGATATGCTCCTGTGAGATCACAGTGATGACTATGTATCTACATAGCTCTCTCCATGAGCATGCCAGAGACGTTTCTGATAAATCTGTGCTCTGCATTAGCTCCATCTCAAATCATCCATAAATTTATTCTGGTTCCACCAGTATTTGAATCAGTTTCGAATGCAACACCATATAATGTTTAGGATATATTCTTGGGTATTCAGATGTTGAAATAAAAAAAATCCATGAATATACCCCTAAACACATAAAGTGGCATTCAAAACAGTGAAACAAAAGGAGTAAGAATGTAAACTTTATTCCAATCCATTGACAAATTACTAAACAAACTTCAGAATATATATGTAAAATAAAAATATTAAATAGAATATACAGGGCGTTCCCAGTTATCATAATGATCACAGCATGGTTTTCTTCCATAACTCCTTCATTTATTTCCTTTTCACCTGCAGATTCCATCTCTTGGAAGTGATGCATAGAAAAGTTATCATTCATTTTCATGGGAGATCATATTACTCTATTGGCTAATATGCCTTCTGAAGATTTATGTACTAAACAGATTCATAAACATTACAAAATGTTCTTTATTTTCATTACAATTATTTTCCAAAAAAAAACAAATATTTTCCAAAAAATTCAACTCAATATTCTGATGAAATTCAATGACTCTGATGTGAAATGGATATCAGATATTCCAGGGACTCGAATAGAATAACCTAGTGATGTACTGGGCGGGATGTCCACTGAACAATCACTGCGGGACATCCCTTGGATGCCCCAATCATGTCCTTGTACCGCGGAACAAAAAAGGGACGTACCTATGACATTCCTGTGTTGTTATAGGGATATGATGGAACCATTATTATATATCATTTCAATCAAAAATTCAACATCAGTAAAATGTCATGAGATTGATGTCCTGCTCAAGATGGTCAAGTTTTGATCATGAAGACTATCATCTCCATATGGATATATTGAAGTTCATGATATGAGAAATGTAATATTTCGGTATTTTGGATGATGTAAAAAAAACGTTGGCAGGGCAATGTTCGTCAACTTATATATGATATTCCCCTAATAACACAATAACATCCGTAAGACGTCGTAGAAACATCCATATGGGATGATAGGAACATCTCTGGAAAATCCCTATTTTCCTTGGGACATTCTTGGGATGTTGCTGGCAACACCTGTGTCAGCATTTGCGATGTCTTATAAACATCCCATCAGAATGTTTATGGGATCATACGGGATGTACCAGAGACATTCAGGGTACTTGATATGGAGCATCTTGAAGAAACTTTTAGGATGTTTTTTATTTGATGACAGTGATGGATGACACGGTATGAATTATTCTCATTCTGAAATCCTGAGAATGGCCGACCTATTTGCAGATATAAGGTAACAATCCGAATCCGAAAATATATAAGTTCGGTGCAGTGCAATAACCAATGGAAGATGATAACAGTTGTTTGAGGCTGTTGGCGCTCGGCCGACGGCTGTTAGTAACTCTTAGCAACGTAGTTGTACCGCCATCTATCGGCTGGTATAACAAATAAATTCAGCAATGAATATGCTGAAGAGATATATTTAAATTTTGTCGTTTATTACATGGTTCATGAAGTTGAGCAGGTACTTTTGGTTATCTTATTGAGGAATATTTAGTATAATTATTTCAATTTGTTATCGATGAAATTAGCCGGCTTTGGTATTGTATAAGTATATGAGTACGAATACAGTTTTGATTTCCGTTTTGTACCAACTTTCCAATATTTCAAATGTCACAATTGTTTGAACTGTTCAATCATGTCAATAATCATTAGCAAATATGGAACCATGATATTGTTTATAAAAAAAAGATCAAATGGGATGTTTCTAGAACATCCAATGAAAACATCTGATGGATGTCCCAAGAGAAACATCTCTGGGATATCGTACCTAAGTCTGAAACATTGGGACATTTGTAGGATCTTAGCGGGATGTACTAGCAAGATCCCGTGTTGTTAGGGTCGCATATTTTCGATCCTGAGAATCATCATATTCTAAAAATATACTTATGATTGAAATCGTCTTACATATCATTTCAATCAACAATAAGATATCAATCAGTTATCATGAGACAAACGTCTTGTATGTATATAGGATGGTCACGATTTAGTATTAATTGAGTGATATACATGACCGGCTGTTGCTATACCAAATTAATTAACCTATTTTCAACGTCATATACGAGACGTCTGAAGAAAATTAAATATGATTGAAATATGAAATGATGAATGTTTACTCTGGGATATCTTCTACGGAATATTCCCTGAATGCGCTGGTGGGGAAGAAAGTATATATTCCTCTAGAATATTCATAAAGGACTAATCCCTATATACTATGTGTATAGAATATACCTAAAATATTCAGATAATATTCGTAATATTTCAGAAATATTAATAAATTGATATTCCAGGATTATTCCACTGTAGATATTCATAATTGAAAAAGCTGACCAGGCTCGTATTTTAGAGGGGGGTGTTGAGAGGGTAAATACCGCCCCCCCCCCCTCCCCCCAAAGCCCCTCTTCAATCCTCTGGAACACATTGCCAAGGGAAGTGTTCCCCGAGGCATATAACCTCCAGAAATTTAAGAAGAATACCAATTCCTTCCTTATTTCCCTTGGTTCTCATGATGTTCTCTGAACATTACAGGATATCCCTCTTCGTGGGAACCAGAACATGAAAAAAAAATCAGGACACAGAAGTTTACTGTTACCCAAATAAATACCTATTATCAAAAACACATTTTACCCCTATTATTTTTCGCCAGTATCAAGTAATGGTACTCATAGAATCAGCATATAAGCAAGAGTCTCATACGGGTACCCAATCAGCCAAAGTACGTCTTAAAGGCGTCTTTAAGACGTACATGCCGGGACATAAGT
This sequence comes from Phaedon cochleariae, assembly GCA_918026855.4. Lineage (NCBI taxonomy): Eukaryota > Metazoa > Arthropoda > Insecta > Coleoptera > Chrysomelidae > Phaedon > Phaedon cochleariae. Next base: position 27,235,307 of record OU896707.1, read on the forward strand.
ACGTCTTAAAGACGTACATATTACGCCCAAGAGACGTCTTTAAGACGTCTTTAAAACGTACATTTTCCACTAATATGTACGTCTTTAAGACGTCTTTTTTAGGTGTTTTTGGTCCATGACCTCAAATTGATCTTTCAAATTACGGAAAAATCACATTTTCAGTTAATTTTCACCTGTGCACTGAAGTTAGCAACAAGTGCAGACAAGCAAAAAAAAGGGAAATAAACGACTTCATCAAACGGTAGACACAAGCGGTCACCCCATTCAAGTACTAACCGCGCTCTTTGTTGCTTGACTTCGATGATTATACCATCACTTCTTCTGTTACTCTGTTTGTTCTATAATATCACATAACAAGCTTTTACTTAGTTCAACATGTCCTTGTGTCTGTTTGTAATCAAAACGTGCAAGTTAAATTTGACTCACTTTAAATCGTCCGATTGATTTGAAATTTGGCAAGTAAATATTATTCCGGTGACAATTCGTTGTGATATTATTATTGAATGGAAAAAACAGAATGGCTGATCCAATATGGCGGACGATTTTCTCATTGATTATGTTCCGATTCGAATCAAAATTCAATATTCAAGATGGTGAATCCAATGTGGCATATGGTTTTCTGATTATGGTCAGATCTGATTCAAAATTGGCATCTGAAGGATTTCGGGATCAGAGATTATAATTCCTTTTGTCGAAAATGGAAAATCCAAGATGTCGGCTTCAAAATGGCGGACGAGTTTTGTGATTATAGTCCGATTTTATTCAAAATTGATTACTATGGGACTTTTGGGGTCGGAGAATATGATTTTTTTGTAAAAATTCGAGAATCTAACACGGAGGCTCCAAAATGTCGGACGAAAAAATTCAAAAACATCACTTTTGTTGAAAATAAGAAAAAACTGAACAATTGAAAATAAAAAACGTGAAGAGATGACATTTTGTTTTTCTTCATAAAATAACTTACATTATTGTTCTATAAGTCGAATTGACGTACTGGAATGTACGTCATTAAGACGTCTTTTATACGACATGGGAGGAACGACGTGGATACGACCTAAAATGTAGGTACGTCTTAAAGACGTAAATTCGTGTACGTCTTCAAGATGTACATGGATTTACATCTTAAAGACGTACTTTATACGTCCCTGGACGTAAAGACGTAAGTAAGTCGTAAAATGTACGTCTTTAAGATATCTGGTGCTGATTGGGTACTATACCTACCCTATTCGTCGAACACGACCATGCCTAACATCTGTATTTAAATTTGTTTCGTTGACCAGAGATCAGTTTTGTCGCTAAATCTAGAGTTTTCAGGGTAGGTGAATGCGACATCTCAACATGATTTGCGACGTGTCGGAATTCTAGCGTTTTCAACATAGTCATAGCGGTTTATATGGAGACATTCTGATCACAAGAATTGGTGATGACGGATATGAATTCACATTGGAACATATTCGAGACGAAGAGATAAGAAGAGAAGGGAAATGACATATGACAGGGTTTGTTTTCATCATATTTTTTGTTTCATTTCTGTATATTCGATATGATTTGACAAATTATATGATGCTCGTGAAATTTTTTTTTTGCCTAAATCAGTACTGAAGTCGCAGATCTGTGTATGATGTTGATCTAGAAATATGAGTTGACATATGACACGTTTATTAATGTGTGATTTGATCAAAGATATACTTCAAATTTAACTTCATTTTTTTTTTATAATGTGCTTTTTTATTCTGAACGAATTCTGATCGAATGAATATAGTTTTCAGAAAATGACAAAATAGGATAAAAAATGTCGTTAGATCACGGAAAAATGTCGCTAAATTTTCTGAAATTTCGCCTGTGCTTCGCTATAGCTATAGCGACTTTTGTATAATCCGTTGAATGAATTAATCAAAAGCAACTTCATCTTTGAGGAACCTTTATTCTACGTTTCATCCACTTTCTTCTTCACGTTCATTAACGTTATGAAATTACCTACGTGTACGATCCGTTGAATGAATTATTGAATAATAATTATATCTTCGAGCAACCTATATATACCACGTTTGAATTGCAACTGAACTTTCTGAAAATCCGTTGAATGAATTATTCAAAAGTATTCGTATTGAATGAACCTGAACTATCGGCAGTCCGCTACCGCCAGTATGCCCACAGTTTATTGTCTGACGCCATTACGGATAACAGTTCATTGTTATTCTTCAGTGGTTATGTGTGGATGTGAAAATATATGAGATTGGTAAGTATACCCACTTTATTTTTGAATTCTATTATGCGCATGTATTGTGCAAATTTCGAATATTTCCAATTGTCATCTCTTGAAGACGATTGGAGAGATGCTCAATTCACAGCAAATTAAATGAGTACCTTCACCTACCAACAGCTATACCTACTTATTCGATTCTGTCATAAATGTCGAAAGGTTCACAAACTGTCATATATATATACGGTAGGTAATCTTTCCAACTTGCACAAATTTATATTATGGATTTATTATTATATTTCATATTCATAAATTCTCGGTCGAGAAATATTAACATCTCATTATTGGAGTCGTTTTGACTAACCACCTCTGATAACGGTGATAGAACGTTTATAGAAGGTAGATGAAACACGTTTCGAATATGTTGATGAAATAAAGGTTATTGGAAAATGGTTTGAAAACGGTACTCAATATCCTAGAACATTGATAGGAATGATGAGAATAGACTGGTAGGTATACGTACAGACGTATCATGAAAACTGATTATTAATTTTTCAGAATTTGCTTCGATCACAAATGAACCAATGAGCTCTATAGTTCGCCTTTACACCTGAAAAGGCAAAGGAAAAGTAGATAAAGGTTGGAAATGGTACCCAATATCCTGGAACATTGATAGGAATGATGAGAATAGACTGATATACACGTATATAGACATTTCATGAAAACTGATTATTATAATTTGTCAGAATTTGTTTCGATCACAAATGAGCCGAAATTTCAGATCACAAAATTGAAGTCAATTGCTGGCCATTCTCCATCAGAGGAACACACATCAAGGAGAATTTTGAGAACTAATGAGCTAGTTTGTCTTCACAACTAAAAAGGCAAAGGAAAAGAAGCTGCACTCAAGGACACAAAGGTGATTCAACGAATTTTTGGTAAGTTTAATTTCTTTTCTCGTTTTTCATAATAATTATATTGAATAATTTATGCAGTTGCTGTCGAAAGGAAGTTTGGAGCAGCAACTGCTGGTGTCCATATTTCAGATGCAACCAAGGATATACTGGTTGAAGTTTGCGAAGAAACGGATGAATGACGTCATCAAGTCTCGAGTCTAAAACAAAATAGTAGTACCTATCTGATTGAGATTTCATTGATATATAGCGAATGACTATACCCATTATGAATCTTGTATTTGTATTTTGGTAATTTTATTTATCATTATTAATTGATTTGCAATGATAATATAAAGATTGATCCGTATAGTAATAAGAATGGAAACATATTACTCCACCTCATGTCTTAAAAACGTTTCGGTTACGTTTAAAATTGGTAGTATTATCGATTCGACGATCTATATAGAAGATTAACTTTACCTGAATTCTGAAATTTTACGTTTAATGTTAGTGTTTACATCAACGTTCAGAATTCGTATCTCAGCAACGTTACTTTGAAACCAAGTTTGACACCAAGTTTGAAACCAAAATACATAGTTATATTGAAATCGGTTGAAACGTATAAAAAACGTTGAGAAACTGTTAAACGGGGGGCAGGTAGCCGTGCGAACAGAGTGTCAATATATTCTAATCCGCATTCGCTTGCCGGTCGTGGGTTCGATTCCCATCGACTGCAGAAATTTTTCCCGATGGCCCAAGAAAGTGTTTGAGATCACACGTTAAAAGGTAAGGCCCCCGTCATTCCTTGCTCGGGGGGGCAACCGAATGACGGATAGAACAATTCTTTTTCACAACAGCAATATATGTATGGTTACGTCGGAACTGAAATAAAACGGTACATTTCAGTAGAATTCACATTACGTGTGCAACGTCTTAGTTAAGATGAATCAACGTGACAAGTTAACGTTACTGTAGAACCAGAATGAAACGTATTGCCTAACGAACATTTTGCCGTTTTTTCAACGGGTAATAATAGAAGCGTTACTTGAAGGATTCAACGTTTTTTCCACGTAGCTGTGTTTGTTGTTTTTTTTATCGCTTGGAGCGCACGAAAGAAAATCTCTATAATGTTAATAATAATAATAATAATAATAATATAAGTTTATTCAAAAACGTTTACAAAATATACATTGGAATAAACATAAAGGTAATTTGAATAAACTGGGAAAAACCTTACGAAGTTAACCTTGTAGTAAGGATAAAAAATAAATAAATGTACATAGGTCATATAGTAGGAGATCCGAACCTAAATCGACCTTCACCGAGCTGATAATAGAACGAAATATATTTTATCATGAATTAAGTATATTAGAAAACATATTAAAAATGGGTTCGCTAAAAAAATCCTGGGCAGACTATTTTTAATTATTTTTCGAAAAATGATTTTTAATTAACTGTTGCAACATCAGGATAATCATAAAATTTTGTCCTGACTGAAAGTATAAAACGTATAGAATGTGCAGTCGTTGGGTTGTCTACTATTTAACTGGGCGAACTACTGGGTTGTCAGGTAAACACAGGTATATCGATGCCAGTTACTTTCACTGGATTGGATAATTGAAAAAAATTTATATCATCATAAGCGCTGTTTAATTGCGAACACGTTGATATAGGGTTGTCTGCGAAAATTCCGGTCCTATTAGGGGTTTGCAAATTTAAAGATTTTAATTTCAACGCGCGTGGAAGTGTGTGACAGAGAGATCCGAGGTAAGTATACTATGTAATAATAAAGGACCCAACATCGCAGTCGCTTGTGATGGGACCCTGAATAGTAGAAAGTGCGCATGCTCGGTGTGTAAACTATGGAGGGTAGAGGTACTTCTACTACCCTTCATATAGTAAACAGTGCAAGTTATTTTGGAGCAACTGATATTTCAGTAGCAAAAAAAAATTAATTAATTACATAATAATTAAATATATTTGATATAATCCCAGATAGCACAAAGACATCTTTAAGACATCCTAAAGACATCGTTCTCAGACGTTCACAACGTCTTTAAGACGTCTATGGACGCCTTAGAGACGTCTGAAAGACGTCCTCTATAGGCCGGATGTTAAAAATCACGACGTCTTCAAGATATCTTTATAATGTCTCTTTTGAGTCTTATAAAGGCATAGAAAAGACATGAGAAAGACCTCATTTCTGAATGGATTTCATGGTTCCTCTGGGGATTTATTAAAGTGGAATTTGAAGTATTTGGATGTAAAAAGTACTGTGTACTGTTTTCATTCCTATGTTTTTCAAGTCGAAGTGCCAGTTATGAAGCAAACATGTAGGTACATACAACACAAATAAATAGTTAATCTTTGTGACATTTATTTGAAAAGTACAACTACCAAGGACAGGTTTGACATTTCTAGAGAAGAAGTCTCTCGTCCACCCTGTTTGTGATAGGAAAATTGAGAATATTCATTATGTTTCATATAACTGGTCTCTTCATTTCTTTCTTAAAACAGGGCATCTCATCTACTGGAATACTGATTGTATTATTCCCTCTGTTGAGTGCTTTTTGTGTCAACCAAGCATATTTATATCTCTCTGGAAGATCTCACATTCTTCCTGAAAACAATGATATAGAGTTGAGTTTCAGGAGTTTACCAATATCATTATTACCCAGATAGCACGGGACGTCCCGAAGACGTCCATTTTAGGTCCATTTTTGGTCTGAACGTCCAGGACCTTTTATGGACGTTTTTAAGACGTCCATTATTGGACATACTCCGGACGTCCAGAAAAAGACGTCTTTAAAACGTCCAATTTACAGACTCCCACGGTATATCAGTTTAAATCAATATAAGTAGGTAGGTATATATTAATTTTAAAATTAGAATTATTGAATTGAATATGGACATAAATGATGTCAAAAAATATATTATATATCAGCTGTATCAATATATTGAATTTCATTTTATTAATAATATTGTGAATTTGAAATATGATTTTAACTGATTTGAACCTACTTATATAGTTATGTTGAATTATATTACTTCAATCACATAATATCTATACAGTTTGACCATTCTTAAACCCACACTGGAGTATTCATACAAGCCGCGCTTTTATAATAAGATTTGATTGAATCACTGAATATGTAAAGCAACAGTAGAACGCATGCGTGCTCAGCGTTGCCAGTCTTACTATTTTAGCAGTAGATCTACTGTTTTTGTCTCCGTTCTACTGTTCAACTATTCAAGGCAATGGTCTGATTGGTCATGTTTTGATATGACATAACTACCTAATATGCAACAATGAAAAATTAATGGGACATCACAGTAAGAAGATGTATCATAAAAATATACTGGAACTATCATATTCAGTCTGATTAGTAAAAATTAACTTTTATTTCCAATCTGGTTGCGGTTTTTACAAATTTTATTTTTTATTTCATTATTTTTTGTTATTCTTCGTTCGATTTTTGATAGGTATAGAGATCGAACATGATTTTTTTCTCGTTTATTATATAGGTGACTATGTTTTTTCATTTATGATAGCAAATTGTGATGAATATCAAAATCTTCTGTTCAGTTTTGATGATCTACTGTTTTTTTTTTTCACCCATCTACTGCTCCGACAAATTGTCATCCGGCAACACTGTGCGTGTTACGTGAAACGACAACGTGAGAAAGGGAAATAGGAAGATGGCGTCTGTCAGTTGACCACTGCCGAGTGCCGATTAAACTGTGATTCAGGTCCAAGGACATTCTGAACTTTTCGGGTTATTTGACTGTAAGAGCAGTGAATAAGTGAAATCTTTGCGGATATCATCTATCAACTGGTGAACTTCGATCTCGAGTTCCATCGAGATGTTTATTTGTGCTAACAGCAGCATGAAGGCAAGTATATATGGCTATCGACGCTATCGTTTTATTTCCATTCGCTTGAAGATGCTTGAGTAAGAACATCAAATCTTGAGTTGAAAATATTAGATACCTTTATAAATAATTTGATCTCATGCAAAGCTCTACCCAATCCTATTTCCATCATCTACAAAATTTTATATTTTTGTACATAGTTAAAACATAATATAATTCGTGCAAGGTTGATAGAGGTTATATAGGTACCTACCTAAGAATCAGTTTATGTTTCAATGTGGGTGTGTGTTTATGGTTTATGGTATTCACAGAAGATGTTATTGAATATTATTATTATTTACAGATCCAGTGAAGAAGACAACAGATGGCTGCCAATAAGAAAAAGACATCATCGCGCCTGCGTACCTGGATGAATCACGCGACGTTTTTAGTGGTGCAGCTGCTGATATACGATATGGAAGAGTGAAATTGAAACAACTACCTGTATCTCTGTTCATATTATTGTTTGCGAATAAATGTTTAGTAATATTCAAGTATTTCACTCTTCAGATGGGTCAGAAAATCAATAATCAATATTGTCTGAATGTCCTCAATACGTCCATTTTTCATACCAAAAAGGTCCTAGTCTGGACCTAAACTGGACGTCCCCAAAACATCCTGATTAGTAACAATGGACGTCCCCAAAACGTCCATAAGACGTCTGTCGTCCGGAAATGGACGTCCCCAAAACGTCCTGAATGTCCAGAGTGGACGTTTTTAAAACGTCCATAAGACGTACTTGTGCTGATTGGGTAGGGAGAGTTCTTCTTACCTGACACATTCCACTAGGAATGCTAAAATGTGTTTACAGTTTTCACCACTATTTCCAGCTTCACATGAGCATATATCATACTCCTGACAGACACCGAGTTCTCACAATGTACCCTTAATTTTATGAGGATCAGAATTGAGAGCAGTGGACTGTAAACACAATAAGGCATAATACTTATACTTCAATGCAATCATTTGCATCCATTTGACCAGCCAAAACCAGGTGGCCCCCATTTATGAGCTCAGCTCTCGGCTCAGATTCATTTTGGAGACACTGAATCACTGAAAAAGTGTAGACAGATTGAAATGCACAGGCTTAATGGCCAAATCATAAGAATTCTTGTTCAATAATGATAAAAACTTACAGCTTATCATTATGTTGGTATAGGTTTTAGGTTCAACATTCCAACTAGAGGTAGGTAGGTGTTCTACTGTTAAACATCAGAGATATTATTGTCCTCAATCAAAACACAATGAACCACTGGAAAACACGGGTTTAAAAAATACACAAATATCAAAGCTGAGAATGATTGAGAACTCAAAACGAAATTAACATAAACACACCTCTCAATAAACACCATCACCAAACAATGTAAAATGTAAACAATCAAATAGTACTGGCATTCGCCGTTCTGGCTCTGGCGCTACGGTCTCTCTTTCGTTTGACATGGCGGTATTTTCAAATCATCCCACCCGATTTATAAAATAACTTACTCTGAACAATCTATAACCTCTATGTATTACGGTGAAGTTATGAAAATTATGGAATTGAAAATATTCTATTAGCCTGAATCAATCTGATCATACCTATATTTTTTATTCGAAGTTTAACGCATATTATGAGAATATAGAACCATAACTATGTGTGGAATTCGGGAATTCTGAGAGTGGAGAACGTTCAGATATGACACATTAAAATTCATTATGATTAATACTTATTATAATATACCAAATATCATTATTGCTCATTTGTATTATTACGATGTCTTTAAGACGTATTCAGGACGTGAGAATCAGATATCTTTAAAACGTCTGAATGATGACATCTTGTAGACGTCTTATTCAGGGAGTAAGACGTACAGACTAAGATAGGATATAATTCAGACATCTTAAAGACGTCTTGTGCTATCTGGGATACTAATATATAAAAACAATATAATATCAATATATTGCGTTATAACCATAATAATATATCTATAATCTATAATAGACAATAAAAATATCAATTACTTACTTTGAATTTTTTTGCTCTTTCTGGAAATAGAAACAAAGTGGACCGCCAAAAATTTGAATTAGGAAATAACAAAAAAGATAGACTAGACATCTTGTATTACGATTTAAAATTTTATTAAAAAACAGTATAAATACAAAAATAATATTAATGAAAAATAAATTCTAATAAATATTTTCTATTCAATATCTGATACATCAGAAGTATCATTTTGACTCTCGAATTCGTCTGATTCATTAGATTCTTCCTCATTTGCTTCCATTTCGACAATGTCCTGGATTTTCAAAGGAGTTTGATCTCCGATAAAACCTGTTGGTTTTAAGAAATCATCAAAATGCCAACCATAGTTTTCAGGATTTGACTTCGCACACTTCGCACATTTACTACTATCGTTGATCTACTATTCAGGGTCCCATCACAAGCGACTGCGATGTTGGGTCCTTTATTATTACAGAGTATACTTACCTCGGATCTCTCTGTCACACACTTCCACGCGCGTTGAAATTAAAATCTTTAAAATTCGCAAACCCCTAATAGGACCGGAATTTTCGCAGACAACCCTATATCAACGTGTTCGCAATTAAACAGCGCTTATGATGATATAATTTTTTTTTAATTATCCAATCCAGTGAAAGTAACTGGCATCGATATACCTGTGTTACCTGACAACCCAGTAGTTCGCCCAGGTAAATATAGTAGACAACCCACTTTCAGTCAGGACAAAATTTTTTTATTATCCTGATGTTGCAACATTTAATTAAAAATCATTTTTCGAAAAATAATTAAAAATAGTCCGCCCAGGATTTTTTTAGCGAACCCATTTTCAATATGTTTTCTAACATACTAAATTCATGAAAAAATACATTTCGTTCTATTATCAGCTCGGTGAAGGTCGATTTAGGTTCGGATCTTAGACTATCAATAAATATTTAACAATATCAAGTTATCACAATTGAAAATTGTCTCATTAAGAAATGAGACAAGTATTCAATTCATAATATATAGTGTATGGAGCATTTCATTCAATACGCATAATTATTTATATTCATACATACTTATTCACAATTATTATTGAAATTTATCTAATGATATTATTAAATGTTAATTAAAGAAATAAAATAATTTTCAGGGGAGTTTAATATCCAGTTTTTTATTTTTATTTTATAGGATTGTAGTGATTTTGTTTTTAGAACATCATTTGGAATTTTATCATATAGGTAAGGAATTAAAAATTTAAAATTTCTACGTCCAAATGACTTGTTTGTTTTATATTTCAATGTTATGTTATTTTTATTTCTTATGTCATAGATATGTTTTTTAAACTGAATGTCCTTTTTATTTTTGAAAATATGAATCAGTAAATTGTAAATATAGAGTTGATTTATATCCATTTTCTTAGATTCCTTATATAAAAGTTCAGTTGGAAACAAATAATCTTTTCCATAAATAATTTTTAAAATCCATTTTTGTGCAATTTCCAATTTTCTCAAATATATATCCCTAGGGAGGATAGGGACAGAGGGTTGGTATTGGATTTTTTTTTAACTTCTGGAGATTATATGTTGTTGGGAATACTTCCTCAGACAATGAATTCCCGAGCCTAGCCGTTCTATGGATGAAGGAGTTTTGATAAAGTGCTGTTCGACATCTTTAGAGGTTGAAAACGAAAGGATGTGCTCACTGGGCTCGTCTAGTTCGTCTGACTGGTATCGCTAGGGAAGGGATGATAGCAGAGATTTCCGAAGAACATTTCCCGTGGAAGTATCGATAGAAAAGTGAAAGGTAGCCGACCTCTCTACGGTGTTCCAATGATGTCAGAGAGTGAGTGAGTGTGGCGTCACCCGTCACCAGGCGAATGGCGCTTCTCTTAATGGAATCTAAGAAAATCAGCGTATGTTTTGGTGCTGAACCCCATATGTGGGAACAGTATTCTAGAACAGGTGGTATCTGCGCTTTGTAGATCATGAGAAGCTGTTGAGGTGTAAAGTAGCTTTTCACACGGAACAAGAATCCGAGTTTTTGTGATGCAGCTTTTGCGATGGATCTGACATGATTATACCATGATAGAGTGTTGGTGATGGAAATACCAAGCATAGATATGGTGGGCTTGGTGGGGATGGTGGTGCCAGATATTACAATATCGGGCATACTGAGTTCCGCCTTTCTAGAGAAAATACAGGCTTGGTGGCGTTGAATTCAACTAGGTTGTTGGTTCCCCAGGCTGTGATTTCAGCAAGGTCTTCATTGACAGCATTGACCTACCTTTTCTGAATTGGATTACCGTTTCCTCCCCAGAGTAAGATACGCCATTGGAGCTGACCCAAGATGGGCTCGAACTAGTGATTTCAGATTGTCAGAGCAACGCCTCAACCACTAGGCCAGTAATCGACATAACAATTTCTTAAAGAGCGTTGTTCAGAATCGGAACATAAACGCTTCATATTTCAAAATCTTGATACATTTATAATATTAAAGATGAGCCTATATGGGCTCGAAACATGTACGATGAATAAACTTACAAATGAAAATTATCCAATTGATTCTTCTTTTATCTGGGAAATCCGCCATATATCGCCAACTATCAAACAATCATCATTATACAGGGTGTCTGTAAAAGGTTGGGACATGGCTCGGATATGTTGACTCCTGGTATAAAAACTAGTTGATTTAGGCCAACTTACTACTACAACTTGAGTTGGTACAAGGCGTTGAAGTTTTTTTGGAAAAAAGTAGTTTTGCTCATAAAAAGAGTAGAGGCTGGGATCGATTTTCATAATTTTTGGCATGGCATGTTTTGTGACTGTAAGTCACGTTTTGAGATGTTTTTTATCATCATCTGTGACCTGCAAGTGTTTCAAACAACCATGTTGCCGTACAAATTTGGTGATAACTTTTCAGAGGTCAGACTGAAAACTTCCAGTTTTATTTCCAGAAATATATATTCCTCAGAAATATTTTTAATTTTTGTTAAGTCTCAAGGTTCATTTGCGAATAAATGATTTCTGATCTGATGCATCCTGCGCATTTTTGAAAATTAATCTAATTAGTCGGACTGTTTATTGATCATCGCTACACTGTTTTCTTATTGTGAACAAACTGATATGTTGCTGGTCCTCGCGAGCTTTACAGAAACTCTCGCGTTACAAATTTAGTGATAACTATTCAGGAGCGAAGGTGAGAACTTTAACGCCTTGTACCAACTCATCGAAACGATTTTGGATATGAGTAAGTTGGCTAAAATCAACTTATTTTTATCTCAGGAGTCTACAGTCAAGCCATGACCCAACCAGATTTTTTTTTCAAATGCATATGACGCCTCAGATCAGATATTATTCATTTGCAAATGAACCTCGAGACTTATCAAAACCTAAACCGATACAAAAAATATTTTTGAAGGGAATATCTTTCTGGCACAAAAACTGAAAATTTTCAGCCTGACCTCTGAAAAGTTATCACCAAATTGGTAAGGCAACATATGGTTGTTTGAACCACTTGCAGGTTACTGATGATGATCAAAACCATCTCAAAACGTGACCTACAGTCACAGAACATGCCATGCCAAAAATCATGGAAATCGATCTCAGCCTACTCTATATATTTATATTTTTTTTGGTCACAGTGACGTGAGCATTCGTCATCTGGTTGCCTGGGTTGTTTTTATCCCAGGAGTCCACAGCCGAGCCATGTCCCAACCTTTTACAGACACCCTGTATATGTAATGCTTTAGTGTTTTTCAGCGTGTCTGAACATCCTACCTAAATATAGTCTTATACATAATTTTGAAGAAAAAATAAACAAATTCAACGAAGTAATATACAAGGGGTTCTATTTGAAAGAATATAGGTTTGTGTCGCGTATCTTCAAAACCATACCCCGAAAAATATTTTTGAGTACGCTACTATATACAGGGTGTTATTTAAGTACGTGGCCAAACTTGAAGGGGTGATTCTATGAGTGATTCTAAGACGAAAAGTTCATATAAACATAGGTCCGGTAATGCTTCGTTTTCAAGATACAGGGTGTCAAAATTTTTAAAAGAAATCGTTTTTTTCGTAAATATCTCAATAATCCTCCAACCGATTTTATTAAAATTTGGCAGTGTTATTCAAGGTCGTAAAGGGCTTATTTAACTCTAACTATATCAAAATTATCATGTCCAGTGGCGTCCCGGAAGGCACTGTAACCAATATTTTTGACAGAAAAAATGTGCGCCACTGATTTTTTTGCAATTTTTGTATTTGTTTCACATTGAGCAACTAAAATTACAACTTTTTTATATCTAGAATTTTATTCGTATCTTGCTTTGTTTTTGAGAAAAAACATAAAAATCACTTCATTGCACATCCCTGTGACGAGCCGAAGCCAAGAGCCGAAGGCAAGTGCTGCAATTCATACATACATATTTTTTGTTTTTTCATTGCATTAATTTTAATAGAAAATTCCAAGACTAGGATAGAGTATTAATATGAAAAAATATTAGTAAGACCCCAGTTTTTGATGGTTTAGTAGTTGAAATGTTTTATTGTGTTGTCACAGGGATGTGCAATGAAGTGATTTTTATGTTTTTTCTCAAAAACAAAGCAGGATACGAAAAAAATTCTAGATATAAGAAAGTTGTAATTTTAGTTGTTCAATGTGAAACAAATACAAAAATTGCAAAAAAATCAGTGGCGCACATTTTTTCTGTCAAAAATATTGGTTACAGTGCCTTCCGGGACGCCACTGGACATGATAATTTTGATATAGTTAGGGTTAAATTAGCCCTTTACGACCTTGAATAACACTGCCAAATCACAATGAAATCGGTTGAAGGGTTATTGAGATATTTACGAAAAAAACGATTTCTCTTAAAAATTTTGACACCCTGTATCTTGAAAACGAAGCATTACCGGACCTATGTTTATATGAACTTTTCGTCTTAGAATCACTCAAAGAATCACTCCTTCAAGTTTGGCCACGTACTTAAATAACACCCTGTATATAGGTATTCTACGCAGAATTCTGTATCAGATGTAGTTTTCATCTCAACATTATTCTCAACTTCGGAGATAAAGAATAGGGGTCCGAAAAGTGGGAATTTTCAAAATCACCCTATATCTCATAAACGGAAACCGTTATGCAAAATCTGATTAGGCCATCATGATAGTTTCATAAAAAAGTAGGAAAGGAACATACCTGGCTGTACTTATCACCCAAAATGGGATGCACTGTGCAATGATGTTCGTTGTCTTACACTTGCATTCGTTGTTTTTTTGCGAGATTTTTTGTAAACAAAAAAAAAACCTTTTAAACCTAATCGGGTTGTTGGCATTGCCATATAGCAGAGAAAAACAAATATTTCTATTGAATGTTCTGCCATTTGGTAGTAGGAAGATATTGAATTTTATATTCTATAGGGTTGTGAAGTGTTCGTCAGGAGCCTTAAAAGAATATGTCACAAGATTCCCTTTTTATTCAAACTTTATTTTCCTGATGGTGTCCAGTCGCCATCTTGAAATTTTCATCTGCCAATTCTGATTCAGGATATGAAATTCATACATTAATTTCATCAACCCAAGTTCAAATTTTGTTAGTTGACCAGTTCGATAACTGAAAGGGGCAGGACATAAAAAACACTACCCAGACAGCACAGAATACTATTTCATGAATATTCTGACAACGTTCTAATAAAGTTATTTAAGAATATTCTTTCTGAGTATTCTTAGAACATTGGTTTTGGATATTCTGAATAATTATATATATTCAGAATCGTTTCAAAATTTATTTTGATGTTCGTTTTCTTTTATTGAAATTCATAATGTTTACCCTGATCTATGCCCTGACATAAAACCTATCATTCTCTAGCCCCAATGCTGATTATCCCACTAATTCACTGTTGTCATCTTGCTATTCATTTTATTCATCAATAAGGTTTATGGCGAAGTGGTTGAGGTTTCAGATTCGTAAAAATTCAATCACGAGCGCATCTCCACCGGAGAAAGCTTTTTTTAATTTTCTTGCGTCTCTTTCAATATACTGTTTTGAATATTCTCAGAATATTTTTCTGAGTATATTCAAAACAGTACATTCCGAATGATCATAAAAAATCTCTAGGATATTTGTATCATATTGTGAGAATATTCTGAGAATATTCAAATATTCACGAAGATTTTCCTATAAACGTTCTATGAATGACATTGTGCTTTGTGCTATATCTGAGTATATACAGTTTGATGCAAATGTATGGAATAAATGCATTATTTCAGAAATCGGCGACATTTGAAGAAATTCCAAAAATACAAGAGTTTTAATTTTTGAAACCTCATCTCATGACATTCATATGAGAGATGTTACGTCACCGGTGTTGGAGGAATGACCTAATGGACGGTTTTTTTAAATACAAACAGGGGTCATGTGACACCTCGTTTGAAAGGTCTACTGATCGTCTATCCAATAGTCAAAATTTTGCAGAAGAAGATTGAAATTAAAATGGATTATCATTTGGTTAACTGAATCTTGCAGAGATCTTCTACTGAGAATTGAACATCGAAGGGTCGTCTAGTTGAAAAAATACATCGATAAAAAAGTTCTGAAATCTACTTTTTGGATTTTTTTCGGAAGTCGTCTTGTTTTGCAATGAATTTATTCCATACATTTGCATCATACTGTATATATTTCATCACAAATATCGATCATAATCCAGCTCAGGAACAGAGCATATAAAAACAGTTTGGATTATACATATAGTTTGATCAATATCATTGTAGTTATAGTGAATACATTCAGGAACGAGCAGGGCACGGTGGCCCGGGTTATTTCAATTATATGTGATTCCATTGACCAGTCTAGTTGAAAATCATTTGGTGAGTAAATTGATTGATGATGATTATACAGGGTGATTCAAAAGTACTTTGTCAAACTTCAGCAGGTGATTCCTCACAATATTCTAAAATAAATTGTCCAAATAAATATATATGTCTGGAAACGCTTCGTTATCAGAAAAACTCGAAATAATTGAACAAAAATTGTTATCAAGAGGTTTCTGATGGAGGTGTCGAATTCAAACCTGTTGTTACTGTTGGTCTCCCTCGTAACAGGCGCCACCTACACGTCTTTTTATTTTTTCTAAATTCATAACATCTTTGAGCAAATTTCAAGCACACTTTTCAGTCAAAAATCTGAATGTTCTGTATCAAAGATACCCTTGTTATAAGTTGCTATAAGCAAACG
Source organism: Phaedon cochleariae (assembly GCA_918026855.4). Classification (NCBI taxonomy): domain Eukaryota; kingdom Metazoa; phylum Arthropoda; class Insecta; order Coleoptera; family Chrysomelidae; genus Phaedon; species Phaedon cochleariae. Next base: position 27,251,529 of record OU896707.1, read on the forward strand.
TTTTTTAGATATTTGGATTTGCATGCATTTTAGTTATTACTTTCATTTTGCATTTTTTACGAGAACGCTTAGGAAATGGATTTGACTTTCAAGTAAGTAGTTCTGGTAATAAGACAGTTGAATGTTATGTTGGAATAACTGTTATTTTGGAACACTAATTGAAAAACTGAACCTATATAACCACGCTGTATCTTGGAAACAAAGCGTTCTCGGACATATACTCATTTTAAAAATTCCTATTAAAATATTGTGAAGAATCATCTTCTGAAGTTTATCAAGGTTCTCTTGAATCACCCTGTATATACACTCAAATCTGCATGAACTATAAAATAACTGAGTTATATAGAGGAATATTGTTTTTTCTACGGCTATAGCATATATAATTGTTCTTGTTTTACTGTTGTCGATACATCAATGAGGTACTTTGTATGTTATGAATCTTATTTCCGTATCTGATATCACAATGACTCCATATTGTGTTATCATTTCGAAAAAATCTCATCGCTTATGGAATGGCACATTTCGAGCAATGACAGCTTTGTCTAATAAATTAGCATTACTTGATAGGAAATCAGATATGGCTACAAGACGCAGAAATCAAAAATATCGCTGATATCTGTTACAGCCGTAGAACAAGTATACGTGTATAACTCGCACGGAATGCTAATTTTGTGATAATTCACTATCACGAGGCAACCAGATGACGTTTCAGTGACGTCTTTTTTACGTCAGTTGAATGACCAAGGTGACGTCAGTAGTTGACGTCGCATGATGTTATAAATTACGTGAATAAGTCACAGCCCAATGACGTCATATTACTCACGTCGTATTGACGTCATTCACTCACCAAACTGTGACGTCCGACTGACGTCATAATGATGTCAAAATGACGTTCAAATTTGGTGATGATACGTCAAAAAGATTCCTTTAATATGGTGTGATGAACATCACTGGCTTTTGATGACAAAATATCCCAGGTAGCAGAGTGACGTCCAATTGACGTCATTTTTTGGTCATAAAATGACGAAGTGGACGTCCAAAAATGACGTCTAAGAGACCCTATAATGACGTCAAAATGTCACAGCCATATGACGTCATACTTTGACGTCATAATGACGTCGCAGAATGACCAATAAAAGACGAAATGAAAAAAATTAGGAGGTTTATATATATACGGAATTATTGGTACATGATAATACATACAAACCTTTGATGACATTCATTTTGTAACTATACGTTGTGGTAACTTGGTTGATGGTCCTACCGGGCAGTCCTGTTGAATCCTATGAATCTCTATATGACAATATCGTTAGCTACTCGTATTTGTACCTAAAATTATGTAGCGAGCGTCGGCGAGATGTAAGCTGAATAAACTTATTTTTAGCTAAACAATCCATTTCTGAGAAATCCTCTGCAACAGGTCGATTTTATTTCCGATTCGCCACATTTGAAAGTAAGAATCATATATACAGGGTGATCCACGTTTAAGTTAAGACGTCCTCGGCAATTTTTTCAATTGGAAACAATATTAATTTATATAAGATACATTCAATTTATGGAATATCCATGGAAATCTGAATTTGAAAATATATTACACATAGGGTTTGTATACAGTGTGTCCGTTAAATTGAGTCATCTCGCGTGAAGTAAATAAAGTAGCCAATCAATGTACTTATAACCATACAATTCCTTGCTGAGGAATCTCCCAAAATAGTTCGTTTTCCATTTTGAGAAAAAATTGAATATACAGGGTGATTCAAGTAAGAGTTACAACGTCCGCGACCATTTTTTCAAAGGAACACCCTATAAATTATTCGATTTTTGGAGTCTCTATGAAAAGCTGGATTCAAAAATATATGAGTCTGTATACAGTGCGTTTGTTGGATTAAGTTCTTTTGCGAATTTGCTAATAAATTTGTTGAGAATTAAAAAAATATTTTTTTTTTTCAGAGAATAATGCTCGAAGCCGTAGAAATTTATGCTGTATGCAAACCCTTTGTGTGATATACATTTGATTACGAAAATTCAATAATATATATCCGTTTGAAAAATGTGTCGTGTATACGTCATAATACAAACGTGTATCATCCTGTATATTTGATGATTCCTCCGTATAAATGTCGAATCAGAAATAAAAGCCTCTCCTGTTTTCTCAGAAATATATGAGATAGATAGATATTGGATAATAATGAATTTATCCACTACTTCACGCAAGAGCATCTAAATTTATTGGACGCATACAATCCACATGATTGTGTTAAACATTTTAGAATTCCGCTTCTCATGGTTATTCCAAAGATTGAGTAATATAATAATATAGGGTGCTCTATTTAAAAAATTGTCGTTATGGTCATAACTCAAACGTGGATCACCATGTCTGTATATTCAATTTTTCTCATGAATATATGGCAAATTGAAAATGAAAATCGACCGTTTTCAGAAGATTCCTCAAAAATGCATAATTTGGCTGAAAATAAATTTGTTCATCAGTACTCACGAAAACACTGTATATACAAACACACATTGATTACGTACAATTAACAAACGATGAAAAAGTAAGAAAGCGACTGATTTTTATTTATTTGGTCGGATATACGACTTTGTAGGGACGTCATTAAGACGTCCAATATTGAACGTCAATAAGACGTCATGAAATATGACGTCATTTTCAGGTCCCTCTGAAGTCGAGGACGTCATTGACCAATAATGACCTGAAGAAGACGTCATTATGACGTCATTCCACTAACCTGTGCTACCTGGGATATGATATTGATTATGCATTGTTCAGTCTGCTTGGTAGTGGGTCCCTTCTGTGTCATGTCCATTCAATCGCCTATTCAGCAGCGCTATCCTCAAGTACGCATCTCCATCAGAATGCAATCAGTTACTCGAATTTGTATCAAAAATTATGTAGTTTGTGTCGGCGAGATGTATATATGCAAACCAAGAATAGTTTGATAGAAATGGAAAGGATGTTCGCGAATTTGGCTTCACTTCGTTGAATGATGTATATTCATGCATTCTTTGTCACCCAACAAAAATCTAAATAGCAAATTATTGAAAAATTTTCTTAATGACGAAGCTCACCAAATTGGTACGTCACACCGACGTGATTTTCAGACGTCATAGATACGTCACTGCAACGTCAGAAGAGTGACGGTTTCAATATAGGTATACCTAAACAATCATTTGTTTATATATACATAGCTGGTTGGTTACCGAGATATACAGCGTGTCAACGTTTTTTGAAATAAGTTTTCGGGTATATTAATAATTTCAATAAAAATTGAATGTTGATTTGCTTTCATGAGTTATACTTCTGTTTCACATGATAATATATGAGTCTCCATGGTTCAGAGGAGGTCTGGGAAAAATGGATGTCGACAGGACGTTCCTGCGGGTCCATATACATCATCAGAACGTATCGACACAGACCGTCGATTAGTAGGAATTTATTTGACTAGAATAGTAAGAAATCAGAATAGCAAATCATCAGAACCATATTTCAGCGACTGCAATATGTACAACCCGTAATTTGTCGAACCGTACTTTGACAGACTGCATTATGTCAGAATGCATAAATCACAAAAGTATATCGAAAGACTACCATATATTCAGAAGTGTACTTTACCAAACCAGTAAATAAAATACTCTTCATGTCGTCAGAATCATAAAAATATATAATCGTAAAGTCATAGAACCGTAAAAGCACAGACTGTAATTCAGCGACCCGTACTCTGTAGACCACCATTTCATCAGAATGAACATTCCCGACCAGCAAACTGGCAGAATTGTGATGTACAGAATCTGAAAATGGCAGAATGCGAAAAGTTCATACCCGTAAAAAGACAGACTGTCGATTTTTGATACCCGTAAAATGAAAGATCCGTACAATGACAGACTCGTAAAAGCACAGACTGCCAATACTCTAGATCCGTAAAATGCAAGAACCGTACATCGACAGACTCATAATCCATCGGACTACCGGAATTTCCGATCCATAATTCATCAAAACCGTAAAACGACAGACCCGTAAAACAGCAGAATCGTAAAATGACAGACTCGTACAATGGCAGAAACGTGCAGCTACCAAACCCGTAAATTTTCAGAATTTTTTGGATTAAGACCCGTAAAATAGCAGAACCGTAAAATGGCAGAACCGTACATTGACAGACCCGTAAAACATCAGAACCGTACATCGACAGACCGTCAATATACCAGAATGTGTGAGACGCGTGGAGACTCGGAACAAGCGGTAGCGCATTGTTGCCAAGTTGAATCGATAGAAATTCCTTGCTATACCTACTCAAATCTGATTCAAACTGTTTTATGAAGAATTCTAGAGGGCTGAGAAAGGTTCGTACATTGTAGTATTTGTGTTTGATAATCTGTTTGATCCGAATCAGGAAGATATTGACATGATAATTTGATTGTATCAAGATAAAGAAGTATATATCATTCTTTTTGTTGAATAATTATGTAACAAAACATCAGACATGTGAATATAACGATGTTTTCTATGTATAATAGGTGAATCTATTCTCGTAGATTCTATAAGGCAAAAATGGAATCATTGTATGTTCATTTCTGAACATATAAATATTGGAGAAAAACATCAAACTTTCAAACTTTTCTATAGTCCAATGGTCTGAGATTCGGATCAGAGTGTATACCTTTCAATTTGATTCTCCAATTAAATAGTAGATAATATAAATATATAACTTGTAGCATTTGTATATCGCTATTTCGTTTCGGGAAACCTACTCCCCAAGAGTTTTCGAATCTAGTGATTTCTTATTGTCAATTGTGCTTGAATCCCTCACATGACTTCAGTTATAGATTATATATAGGGTGTCCCAAAATTGCTCTACTTGAAGTAGAGGTCAAAATAAGTTGATTGGACCCAATTCGTTTATATACCAAAATGTTCCGTTCGTCAATGGGGTACTTTGTATGTGATCAATGAGGTACTTTGTATGTGATCAATTTCATTTGCGTTTCGGATATCATAATGACTTCATTCATCTTCCATGAAATGTCAAATCTCAAGGAATGGCGGCTCGAAATACCGCCTGTTGGTTGATCGAGGAGGTGTTACATACATTTTACTTGATTATTTGGGATTTTCCCTCCTCGTTTCTACAAAATAATATGAGCATAATTTCAATATACAGTGTGGTCATTTAAGTGTGCAACATATGGGAATCTTCTTAATGAATTGCACAACCAAAATACAGATATAGTGTCAAGAGTTGGTGCATGTTCGATCATCATTTCAGGTGCACTCAGAATAGTTGCAAGTCAAACAGCATACAGGGTAGGTAAAAAGATATAAAAAGTGCTCAGGAGTAAAGTACCCGTATTCAAAAAAATTCAGCAGAATGTTATTGAGAAAAGTTGTTTACAATTAAAATTCATACCTAAATACCAGAACATGGCTTCCTAAGACATTCTTCAGTTCTTCAATTCCTTTCGTTAATAAATTCCCATTTTTTTTCAAATTCGAGCATATTTTTGCATTCAACTTGGATTTCAATTTTTTTAGGAAATCACAAACTTCATGTTTGTTGCAACGATATTCAGCTCAACTTTGAAATTTTGCGAACCCTATTTTCAACAAGGTAAAACATCATTAATGATAATATGCATATTCAAAAACCTTCATTTAATGTGAACATTTTGTATTTGAAATGTTTATGAAAAAGCTGAACAAATTGATCGACAACCATGATATCTTTTGAAAAATCACGGACACCCAAGAAACAGAACAAATGAGGGTTGACAGTAAATATTGAGGCAGTTTGGTGACATACTCCTTATCTAATGATGTTTTACCTTGTTGAAAATATGGTTTGCGAAATCTCAAAATTAAGCTGTATATCGTTGCAACAAACATCAAGTTTGTGATTCCCTAAAAAAATAAAATCCAAGTTGATTGCACAAAAGTGCATTAATTTCAACAAAAGTATGATCAACTGATTTTGTTATGATCAAATTATGAAAGTGTTTAGGGTGAATATAAAAAAAAATACAAATTGGGAAGTTATTAATGGAACAAATCGAAACACTAAAATATGTCTTAGGAGGCCATGTTTTGGTATTCAGGAAAAACTTTCGATTGTAAAGAACTTTTTTCCATAACAGTTTGCTGAATTTTCTGAAATAAGAGTACTTTACTCCTGACTTTTTTATATTTTTTGACCTACCCTGTATGCTGTTTGACTTGCAACGATTCTGAGTGCACCTTTAATGATTACCGAACATGCACCAACCTTTGACACTATCTGTATTTTGGTTGTGCAATTCATCAAAAAAATTTCCATATGTTGCACACTGTACAAGTACAGAGGATTTGCCCCAAAATTTTACTGAAATTCAAATGGCACTCTGTATGAATAATTTTACGTAAGTCGATAGAGCGAAAAAATACCTTTCAAATGACATTTGTTTTCAAAATGGCGGATCATGCAGGAACCTTTTTGTCTGCAATCATCATGGACACATTGTGACGTCATCCGTCGAATTTTTGGCAAGCATCCTTATAAAATAAAAAATTTACGAAGCACTTGGATTAGTTATTGATGGAACATATTTTTCAACGCTTGAAGCGCACGAAAGGAAATCTCTATGATAATTTGTTTTTATTAAGTCATCATTTCAAACAATTTTCTTAGTCTTAAATTCCCCCAAGAATGTGAAATAGGAATGGTACTTTATTCAAGGAAAGTTCAGTATAAAGAGGTCATTATGTTGTTTTTATAGGAATATTGAGGAATGTTAAATGAAAAAGTTGTTTGAAACCACCCAAACTTTTATTTTGTGTAGTTGTTTTATATACAGTGTCATTCGTTTTTTCGGGTAGGCTAATAGCTTTGTGTTTTTTTTTTCAATGGAACACCCTGAATTCAGCTTTCTATGAAGATTTCGAGAATTCAATAGTTGATAGGATGTTCCATTCGAGAAATTGTCTATTATAAATGTGGAAATTGAGAATGAAAATCAACCTGTTTCAGGATATCCCTTGGAAATATTGAGTTTGGCTCGAAATTCTTTTTTATTTAATTTGACATGTGATGTGGAACTTTTCAAAACTACGGAAATATTGAAACTTCTCACTTTTCGTATAACCTGTGGTGTGAAGTGAAATATAACATAACTGGTTTAACTGATGATGAAATAAATATTATTCACTACAGCACCAGTTACGTTATTGAATATGTGGTTGGACGAAAAGAATAATGTATTTCAAGCTGCTTTCTCAATATCAGTTGGAAAAACTGAACTTGAATCAGCCATTTTCTACTGATGGAAGTATCGAACGAGTCTTTTTCGTGAATTTGGTCACTAATTTGCGACCATATTATTCTATGACTTCGAAGTGACGGGCGGAGTCGACTTGCCTATACTCAAATTTTGTACATAATCGGTAGAATTCATGTAGAAATGATGGTCATTATATTATCTGTTCGAGCGAAAATTTCTAGCAAAATTAGAAAAAAAATTACACGTAATACGTTCGTTCGTCTCGCATAATCCCGTCGTCAAACAAAATGACGCGTTTCGATCCTAACTGGTTACGTATAAAGCACTGTATATACATTTCACACTTTGTCGACCATCTCCATATCAACGAAGTTCCTCAGTGATGAAAAATGCGATAATGACTAATTGAAATTTTATCTCATAGAGAATGTCACTCAGAAACTAGTGGCGCACTCATTTTTTTTTTTTTCGGGGTAAGTATATGATTTTGGAGATAAGTACGCATCAAACTTATGATTTTTTCAGTAGAACACCCTGTATTTCATCCGCTCATCAAATTCCTTGTTTTCTTTCGTTTCGAATTATGTATAATGTTATGAATATAACATTTTCAAAGATGCTCCAAAATCAATGAAGCATGGACTTTCATAGTGATATAGATTTTTTAAATAAAAAAGTTCCACTTGAACTTTTGATTTTACCATGAAGAGAAAAAAACAATTCCAACACTGAATAACTAACACAAAACAAAACGTAGGTACCTAATAGCAACAAATAAATAGTAATAAGAAGTATACATAATGTTGAATAAGCAGCTGTTTCAATATTTACTAAAACAATTGAATTTCGAAATCATTCAGTCACTTATTCATTGAATTATTCGAATTGATGTCCCTTTTCTCTATCACACAATTGACACAATTCCTCAACAGGTACAAGTACACTGGTATGCAGAAATCATGTCGCAGTTGGACGGTGTAACCGCTTTTATTGTAGCGGTGATTTAGAGCGCTTACATCGTCCAACTGCGACATGTTTTCTGAATACGAGTGTACGTCTTAATACACTAGGAAGCACAACAATCTTGAAGAAATTCGTGCAAAATGGTGTAACAACAGAGGCAGTTTTTTAGGAATTACAAAGATATCCTTCAATGATTTTTAATGCGTCTTCAGGTTAGGTGTGTCAATTGTGTCAATTGTGTGGAAAACTGGGCAACAATCAAGTGCCTCTTTTACATCATGAATTTATTCTTATTACTATTTATTTGTTGCTATTAGGAACACCTAGGTACATTTTGTGTTCTGTTAGGTAATTAGTGTCAGTATATCGTTCCTGTCCTCATCAAAAAAATATCAGAAGTAATATTCCTCCAATTAGACTTTTTCATATAAAAAATAGTCCACTATTGAAATACAATGTTTGAGTGATTTTTGAGCATCTTTGAATTCATCTATACAATATATATAATTTTGAATGAGAAAAGAGGAATTTAATGAGCTAATAAATTGAAAAAATCATAAGTTTGAGTTGAATCTCCAAAACCATACTGCGAAAAAAGAATTGAGTACGACATTGGAATCTGAATGATATTCTTCATGACAAAAGATTTGAAAAACTCTGTAAATATAGAGGGTGTCCAAAATGTGAAATAAGTTATAGGCAAAATCTGAGTTTCACAAAAAAGTGGCACAGAACCGCAAAAACCGCAAGGTTCCATGTTCCACAACAACAGAGATACCTCAGATGTCTGAACCAAAATGGAATACACTGTACAGGGTGATTCAAACTCCTCGCCCTTGGCTCATAACAAGGAAAGGAAAACTGCAGATGGAAATCTCTCAGAGGGGATATATTTATCCTTATTTGAAAATATCTCAGCTCCTTTCAAAATGGCGGAAATGACGTCTGCAAAATTATTTTTTCCACAGAGTCACAATTTTTCCTCATATTCTGAAAAAACATATCGTGAAACTTTCTTTCTTTCTCCATTAAGTTGATAGCTATGATGTGATATATGATTGGCATTTTCAAATAAACTTCAAGTGACCCCGCCGTGATAAAAATCAAATCGACCGGAAAACAAATAGTAAGTAATTTGATATATTTTGCATTCATCATTTAGAACCGATTAAAGCTGAAACCAGCTGACTCGATTTTTGATTATGGCAGGGTCAGTTGATATTCATTCGAAAATATTCTTTGCATAAAGTCACAATTTTTTTCTCATGTTCTGAAAGAAAATATTTCATTCAACAACTTTCAGAAAGGAAATTTTCTCCTATCATCATTTGGTTGATAGCTATCGGGACTTTGATGTTAGCAGTTTTGAATAAATCTTAACTGACCCCGTTGTAATGAAAATCAAGGCAAATCGTTTTGCAAGCAATATGGATTGGGATACATTTTGCATTCATATTTGAACCGATTGAAACGTAAACCTGGCGACTTGTTACGGCGGTGTCAGTTGAGATTTATTTGAAAATACCAAAGATTATTGAAATGGAAATACTAAATCCAGAGTCCCACGGCTTTTAACAAAATGGAGATAGGAGAAACTGGTCATGATGAAAGTTGTTAAAAAAATATGTTCTTTCGGAATATGAGGAAAAAATAGTGGCTTCGTGAAAAAAAAAATTATCTGACGCTATCTCAAGAAAAGTTGAAATATATTAAAATACGAGAACATATACTTCACACGACACATCCATTCTAATCCTCTCTGCCGTATTTGCATTTGCAGTTTTCCTTTTCCTGTTATGGGCCAAGGGCGGAAAGTTTGAATCACCCTGTACATAATGGTTTCATGCTCACATAGGTCATCTTTTGATCAGAAAATCATTCCGGACATATGAGTATTATTCAGTGTTGCGCTTCAGCGCCACAGGGGCTAAGTTTTCCTCCCATAATTTTTTTATGCACTGTTATGCACATAAGAGCAGGGTACCTAATTTCAATCTTTCATTTGAGGAACTTGGTAGCACTTTCAATATTTGAGGGATCAAAAGTAAATACTGGCGTTTTTTCTCAAACGCTATAGCAATAATGCTTTCGAAGCAATATGATAATCACGGCCTTTCATTTTTTTCTTGCATATTTAATCAATTTTTCCACTCCTCAGGTGCATAATAGTTATTAATACACCAAGGTAGTGAAGAATATTAGTATTACCCAGGGACAGCAATACATTACAATCATTACATTTTTGTGGAACTGAGATATGAACCTATTGCTACTATGAAAGCACTTCTTTTCAATTTAAAAAAAAATCTAGTAGTAAATACCTATAACAGATTCAAATGCCATCAGAACAGTGAGTTCGGGTTATTATATCAGAGGTGGGTGGCTATGTCTTTATTGACTAGTGGTTATAAAATGACGAAAACTACCTTGGCAGTAAAAGTACACTTCACGCCTCAGGAAGGAGTAAATAATGGTAGGTTTTATAGCTAGTGGTGGAAAAAATAGTATATATACCACGGGACTGAAATTAAGGAATACGAACAAACTGAAAGAAGATCAGGAAGGAAAGAAATTTGTTTCATCATTCGTAGACCGATGTCATTCGATATTCTCTGGTTCTTTCAATACGTGTATGAATGAAGGTAGGTGTACCAGATTTGTACCTGTTCAGTTTCTAAAATCAATCGATATGTTTTCCATTTAAATTTTTTGACTCATGATTTTGGTGAAAATAATCACTTATTCGAAGGGTAGGAGAAAATCCAATTCTCATTCGACCTTGAATATGGAAAAAATCGCCTACGGTACTCTCCTTATTTATTATATCACTCAATACTGAATGTAATCTTTTTTTTATTTTCGAAATCTAGCCGGCCTACTCCGGTCGAGCTACCAACTTTTCGCATCGGGATCAAAAGTACTACAATTTTGGTTTCATCCAATTTCTCGAAATCCTTGTTCAATTCTGTTGGAAAAACGAGTGACACCTTGTTTTGAAGAATGTTTGAAAAAGGAAGAATACCATAAAAATATTAGGTACATTTTCGCACATTGACGTTTCCGGAGCGAATTTGCTTCCGTATTCAACATAGAAATGGAACATGTTTTAGTAAGGCAGACGGTGCGGTCTATCGTTCAATAACCCAATCATGGGGTATAACTTAATTGAACATCAAGGACATTTTTTGTCATCATCATCCACATATATAATGAGAAATTACGACATCGCCCCATGGTCGAGAGATTTTCTACAGGAAAAAATGTACGAAGATCGCGTTTTTCAATATGTCTGAAAAATAGCAGTCTAAAAATAATGGGGATGAAGCTAAAAAAACATATGAGGGCTCATTTTGTAGCCTGAAGTATAACCAATTGAATGGTGTATTGACAATTCATATTTTATCATCAGAATATCTAAAAATTTCACCACTTTCAAAAACTATCCCATATAATTTTTCAATATTTCATTAATCTTCAACAAGCAAGAACTCGATTATTTTCCAAATGAACTACATCATATTTTCCCATCAAAAACTGCGTAATTTTATGAGGAACATTTCATCTCGATCAATGGTATGGATATTCCTAACAGTTTTTGTTCTGCAATTAAATTTTTAGGACAGCGCACCACAGTCGAGGCGTTTCGTCGGAGCAAAAATGTAAAATCAATAAACCATTCTAAGCGTAACGATCGATGAAACTATCACTCGTCGCGCGCTTAGACCGTATTCTTCATTAAAATATGCTCATTTTGTCGAAATCGAAGATATGGTGATCAATTTATATTTAACTAGATATCTTCGAATGTATAGTTGATTAGTTGATTGTCACAAATGCAAATTAGGCGGTTTTTACAAGAAACATCTTACAGAAAAGTAAACAATGTACATTTATTGATGGTCTTCGTCATCGGATTTTTCAATATTCTAATAATGAACGTTACATTTACATTCAGTACAACAAAATACATCCTCTGTTTTGCAAATGCACTTCTGTGTTGAACATATTTTTTCTGTACGCAGCAAATTCATACACCCAAATGGTCTACTGGTTAGCGCTGTCGACTTTCGGTCTGAAGGTCCATGGTTCGAATCGCTGTGAACTTGAACTTTTTTTTGCAACTTTTTTGTTTTTTTTACTTCATTCTGGTTTTCCTTTTTCATAAAATATTTGAAGTCAAATAGGTTAGTGCGTTTAGGATAAACAGTCTCATTTTATTCAATTTTGTTGAAGAACTCAACTTTTGAAATATATTATTAATCAATGTGTTTCTACACTCCATTCGGTTTTCCTTCCACAAAAATATTGCAATCAGGGATAGGTTAGTTCGTTAAGGATAAATAGTTTCTGAGTTTTGCCTGAGTACTTCGGAGATGAGATATTACGGTCGGCGTGGTTTGTGCTAGCGTACAGTATATTTAGTAAAATCGCAGCCAGGAAAGTAGTTGTTTTCTGTTGAATATACTGAGAAAGAATTGATAATTTCATCACATACCGAATGCGAATTCTCTATGTATTTCTTTATATCTAAATAAACAGGTGCGGAAAAGTATGACTTTCGGCATTTGTTTGGTAAACTACATTTTCGTCTAAACTCGACAATGCGAAGATCAATTATTGTTTTATTGATTGTTCTATCTCAGATTCACAGAGGCTGTTCAAAAAACTGCTTAGGAACTGGTGATGGGTTCAGTTTTGACGAGTGGATATGGTCATCAATATCATGGAAAATTAGTCTTCAAGTTCTGAATGGTTGGAGATGACATTTCGAGAATTACACAGATTAATATTAGCTTTGAGTATTCACACTCAGTTTTCATTCGTAGGTTACCCGATTTCATCTTCGAATTTTGTCCGCCCTATATCCTATTTTTATCTGGTGGCGCCTATGGTCCAAGGTCACCTGATATAGATCAGAATCAGAATCAGATAGACAAGAACGTTTATTTAATAGCTTCCATAGTGAGTTTTACAAGAACGTTTATTCAATGGCTTCCATATGTATGTATGTATGTATAAGCATTTTTTCATCAATCCCTATCTACAGCACCGCACTAATTATCGTTAATAAAGAATTCTCGAAACTAAATTCCGTAGCTGAACTTCGATTTCAATCTAGTTTCGTATCACCTTCTTCCTTTTTCTAGAAATATGGGTACAAAATACAGAATGAATGAATTTGGGTATGACATAGATTCATATAAAGAACATCCAATATCTTGTATCTATAATCAAACTTTGAAAACTCCAAAGTTTGTTGTAAAAAAAAATTGTAAAATTGTTTTATCCGTCATTCGGTTGCCCCCTTACGAGCAACCCTCAGAAGTCTTCGAAAGTCTTGTGCGAGCAAGGAATGACGGGGGCCTTACCTTTTAACGTGTGATCCCAAACACTTCGAACCCTTCTCTCAACTGACTCCAAGGAATTGTAGTTTTTAAGAAAATACTTCAAATAAACACTTTCTTCTCCATATAGCAAAAAAGTTGGGTGACGTTCATATATTTCATATTGAAATGTGGTCATTCATCACTTCATATCATATGAACGATCTTATTCGAGTGTACAAGAGCAATAGGAACATAAAAGCAGGTCGAACTGAAAGTTTACGTAGAATCCCCACATGACGTGAGAGCAGGCAACACTGTGACCGGCGTTCGCTCTGCGCGTGGCTGGTAGGCCTCTCTGCAGTCTGTCATTTTACGGTTCTGCTGCATTACATTCTGATGAATTCCGATTCTGCCAATGTACGGTTTTGATTTTTTACGGTTCTGCTGACGTACAGTTCCTATATTTCACGATTCTGTCGATGTACGGTTCTGAATTTTTACGATTCTGTTATTTTACGGATCTGACATTTTACTATTCTGCTGAATTACGGTTCTGATAGTTTACGATTCTATCACAATACAGTATATGACATTACAGTCTGATGAAGTACATTCTGTCATTGTACGTTCTGATATAATATGATTCTGATGGAATACGGTCTGTTGTATTACGAGTCTGTCGATGTACGGTTTTAGAATTTTACGATTCTTTCAATTTACAGTTCTGATATTTTGAGATTCTGTGAATATGCTGTTCTGATTTTTTGCTATTCTGTCAATGTACGGTTCTGACATTTTACTATTCTGTCGATAAACGGTCTGTTGTATTTCGATTCTGACAAAGTACGGTCTGCTAATGTGCGGTCTGTCATTCTGCGATTCTGACGAATTACGGTCTGTGTTGTTATGATTCTGACGAAATATCATTCCGCTGTGATGTTGGTTTGTTAGTTTTCGATTCTGTATATTTGCGGATCTGCGATATTGCTATTATAGAAAAATACACATCTGCGCATTTGCAATCTGTTATTGTCTGGTATGCTCATGTACAGTATACAAAATACGGTTTGAGGGATTGCGGTTCTGTGCATCTACAGTAGAGATAAATACGATTCCTATAAAATATTGTTCTGTTAAGTTACTGGTTTGAAAATGTATATTCTGATGGATTACGGATCTGCGATTTTACATTCTGGTGATTTGTGTGTTCCCCGTTCCTGCAACGTCATGAAACTGACGTATTCTTTTACCAATCTTAGTGACGTTCACTCGACGTCGAATAGATGACGTGATTATCACGTCATAGAAAGTACGTCATAGTGACGTCATAAATTGGTGTGACGTCTCTGACAAAAAATCACCAATTAGGGACGTCACAGTGACGTGATCATTCGTCATCTGGTTGCCTGGGATCATTTCGTGCTCGTTGAATAATATAAATACTGATATGTATATGTTAGTTTAAAATAAATGCATGGTGTTTCCGAAACATTTCCAAAGTATTGATGAAACATTGGTGATGTGATTCTTCAAAAAAATGTTCCTATGAATATTTGACAAAAAATGCTTTCTCCGCGAGAACTAACGCTTCATCAAATTGGGCAATCTGAATATTTTCGAAACCGTTTATCAAAAAAATCGTGAAATTTGGTACATGGCGCAAACTTTTGATGCTGAATCAGAGGACGTACCATGCTGAATAGGTTACTGGGCCATATGCACATATTTGCTTAGATATTCAAATTTTAATTTCTTGCACATCACACCTTGTTCACAGAGTATCCTTGTCTATCCTGCATGAATGGGAAGTAACGTCTCTATTCTCGTGAATAAAATAAGATATAACTTCACTGTGAATAGAGCTGTAATAACTACAAGTGACATCAGTTCAGACATTGACTACTAAGCGTAATATATCAATCAACGCTACTAGTGAGTTTTTACAGTGGATGATGTATTGGTTATGTTTTGAGGTAAGGATTTCAAGGATTTCAAACAGCAGAAATATATCGTATTTTACACCAAGGTAGCTGAGACTCACATGATGAGGGTAACTGGAATATATTATGTTCCGTATAAGAGGAATATATTACAGAAATATCTCGGCCAGGATCATTTCTATTTCTAAAACTCTAGCTTTACATGAAGATTTTCAACCCCCCTGTCAAACACTCACCCCAGAAATCAACCCTTTGAGCATTTTTACATGTGTACAGGCGGTAGAGTTCCAGAGATCCGACCCAAGAGATCGGCTCGATAAAACGACCGGATGGCTCTTTTACGGACTCTGGTAGGCAAACGTTAGAGGTTCTTCTACAGACTCACTTTCCCGGCAGCCTGCTCCTGGAGGACCGTCAGCAGATTCCACTTCCAATGGGATCGATAATACGACCAAAAAAGGAGGACTGGAAGAATGCCTCAATGGTGGTCACCCCAGAGTCAGTGGAATGGGCGGTGAATTGTTTCTCCCCATTCAAGTCTCCGGGAGAGGACGGAGTTTTTCCTGCCCTCTTACAAAAGGGCAGAGAAGTTTTACTACCTCTCCTGGTTAAATTATATAGAGCGAGTTTGGCGTGGAGCTACATTCCGTTAGGCTGGTCAACAGCGAGGGTTGTGTATATACACAAATCGGGTACGGCGAATCATTCCCTACCCAAATCCTTCCGACCGATCAGCCTTACCTCGTTCCTATTAAAAACTCTAGAAAGAATTCTAGACAGGCATATTAGAGAGGGGAATCTAAGGGAGCATCCCCTAAATCCCCATCAATATGCCTACCAAACAGGCAAATCAACGGATTTAGCACTGAACAATCTTGTAGGAAAGATCAGCCATTCCTTAGATCATAAGGAAATTGCGCTGGCAGCCTTCCTAGACATAGAAGGAGCGTTCAATAACGCCCTACCACAATCACTCTACATGGCAATGCAAGGTAGAGGAATCAGCAGGCAAATATGCAACTGAATCAAAACCATGATTGGAAATCGGTACGTCATATCATCACTGCATGGAGGGTCGATCAGGTTTAGAGCGGCAAAAGGTTGTCCATAGGGCGGGGTACTTTCCCCCCTTATGTGGTCATTTTTGGTTGACTCTCTGCTGAGCAATCTCTCCATGCAGGGGGTGGATTTCCAATGCTATGCAGATGATCTCGTCCTAATAGTAAGAGGGAAATTTGAAGCGACGATCTCTAACGGCCTACAAGAAGCCCTCAATACTGTGTACAGGTGGTGCGAGAGGGAGCAGATGTCTGTGAACCCCCGGAAAACTGTAATTATCCCTTTTACCAAAAGGCAAAAGCTAGATAAGCTTCGTCAGCCTGTCCTATATGGAGAGAGCATTCCGTTTGCGACGGAGGTGAAATATCTAGGGGTCACCCTAGATAAAAGACTCACCTGGAACGCCCATATGGCAAAAACTATTAACAAAGCCAGATTTTCCCTCTGGAACCTCAGAAGGGTATGCGGCAAATCATGGGGAATGAACCCCAAACAGATTTACTGGATTTACCAAACAATGGTAAAACCAATGGTCACGTATGGCTCGGTAGTCTGGTGGACCAAAGGTCTGCAGGGAACAGCCAGGGCAAAGCTTGCTGGTCTCCAGCGGCTGGCGTGCCTGGCCATTACAGGGGCGATGTCCTCTACTCCAACGGCAGCGATGGAAAACCTCCTGAACCTCACTCCCCTCCACATTGTCTTGGAGAGGGAAGCCAGGATGGTTTCCTACAGATTCCTGTCATTGGAAAATCAAATCAGAGGAGGGCGACTGCTGGACCACTCCGGGATACTGTGTGAAACAAAAAATCACCAAACTCTAGGAATGGTTTCCGACATGTTGGCCACTCAGACACACGTGAAAAAGTCTTTCAAAGTCCTCTTCCCGAAGAGAGACGAATGGGCAAGCGGATCAGTCCGATTCCCAGAGACCGAACACGTAATGTACACAGATGGTTCGAAAACCCCTCGTGGAGTGGGAGCCGGTGTGTTCAGCAGAAAACCGAAGACGGAAATTTCCGTCAATCTCGGCAAATATGCTACAATCTTTCAGGCGGAGGTATTCGCAATTGAATTGTGTGCTAGAGAGTTGTCGAATAAACCTCTAGTAAACAAAAATATCAGTATTGTATCAGACAGTCAGGCTGCTCTTAAAGCACTGAGCTCCAGCAAGATAAATTCCAAGCTTGTATGGAGCTGCATTGAATCCCTAGAAAGCCTGGGTGCTAACAACAGAGTCACTTTGCTGTGGGTGCCTGGACACCAGGGGGTGGAGGGTAACGAGAAAGCCGACATCCTCGCCAAACAGGGAACCGAATCTGTGTTCATAGGACCAGAACCATATTTTGGGGTCACCGCAAGTGCGGCGAAAACAACTATCTCGGGCTGGGCGGAGGGAAAAACACTCACGTACTGGTCCGAATTACCAGGATTAACCCATTCGAAGGCGTTCCTGCCTAAACCATCGGAAAAAATAACCAGGCAGATCCTAGAATGGAGCAGGGGTAACCTGCGAATTCTGACTGGACTGCTTACGGGACACTGTCGTCTAAGATACCACCTGGGAAGGATGGGTCTGAACCAACAAACGGACTGTCGGTTTTGTTGTGTGGAAGACGAAACGGCTGAACACATATTATGCTCATGCTCTAGCTTAGAAAGACTAAGGTTCGACACATTTGGCTTTACCAACCTAGAACCTATCGATTTCAGACAAATCTCACCCAATTCAACCATGAACTTTGTAAAAAGATGTGGATTGTACGGTGAACTGTAACCTCTAGGGGTGAGCCACAATAGACCCATCTGGGGTCGCAGTGGAGGGGAGGTGTTCGCCCCACTCACATGGAACCTAACCTAACCTAAGAGGAATCCCGAATCTTCACAGGATGTTAGTAAATAAGTGCGACACACTTCAGGACGTGATTTATATTGATATTTTAGGCAATGAAGTTCGTATAAACATGTATCCTAACTAACTTGATTCGTTTTTGAGATACAGAATGTTGAAGTTGGAAGTAATCCCTGTTCTGAATTGAAACCCTCCTGTATAAGCTTTCATGGTTCCCAAATTTAGTGTGGTTGGAGACTGACGAAGCCCGAAAATTTTGAAATGATTCTTATTGGGCTCATTGAGTAATCTAACATCAAAATTTGGAGTCAAACCGACCTTTAATTGTCTCTTCACAAACTAAGCACTAAAACACAGTAGATGTAAGAAAAATGTTATTTCAATAGTTAGGTATAATTAGAATGTGGATCTCAGAAATACCAGTGGCGTGAAATGATATTTATTCACTGTGACCCCACTGAAAATATTATCTCGAATCTAATATTAACCACAAATGAATATAACACACGTGGCGTGACAAGTGAAAAAATGAAGGTTGAAAAATTATCAAAATCCCAATGCCAACGATACCAATCATTCCTCGGTCCAAGATTTTACAACGCTGTTCCAAAAAAACTAACAGATATGAATCATAGAAAATTCAAAAATCATCTCCTAGATTATATCCAAGGCAACAGTGATGTTTTCTAAGCGCTTTCCAGCGTAGTTTCATAATCAAAATTGAATATATATTTTGATTTTCACCTACTTTAATTATAATAATGATTTCTTTTTTTTTTTTTTTTCTACTCAGATCTACTTTTTCCTAATCTTCATCACTTGTAAGCTCGTAGCACATGAATCTACAAAAATAAATAAATCAATCAATGCATAAGCTCATCACAAACTTCGGTCTAGGAGCTCATACATATTCTATCAATAAGATGTATAAGCTTATTTAGAATTGATTGAACTGAATATGAATTTGAATTGCACCAAAAGAAGCTTCATGTGACTATCAACAAACCCACGAAGTTTTATTGAAATTGATGAACATATATTTGAGTAATGAATAAAAACCGATTTTTCATGGGAATATCAATACCCTGTATCTCGAAAACGAAGCAAGTTAGGACACATGTTTATGTGAAATTCATTTATCAAAATATCACAGGGTGGGTACTGTTTCATTGTATCACTTGAACAATTAATTTAACAAATTTGAGATAGAGTTATTTAGACTGAATGTCCGTTTATGCCATTTTATAATTTAATGGGTATTCCCATGGTACTAAAATACCTCTGTTTATGTGTACAGGGTGGCTGGAATTCGAGCCTCATGATTGGGAAATTCCGTTTCGAAACTTGGAAAATTCCTCATACTTTCGAAAAAAACTGAAATTTCCAGTAACGATTTTTATTTTTCCATCAAGTTATTTGATGAAGTCTATCGAAATAATAGTTATTTATGCAACAAGTGCAAAAGTGAATGTTTATTGCACTCGACGTGAAATTATCCGACGAGTTGCATACAACATTCTTTCTACGTTCATGCAAAAAGCAAAAAATGATTTATTGAGGTGCGGCACTAGGTACAATTCTAATAATTGTCAGAATTAATTTTTGACTGACGTTTCTATAACCACAGTTGCAATGTAAAAAATGTTTGTCATGATGACAGCACGTTGAAGTAGAATGACAGATGAGTGCAATAAAAACTTTATTGCACTAAGTGCAATAAAGAACTTCTTTTTCCACTAAATATAGTTCAATAAAGGTCTGCTTTTTGCATGAATGTAGAAAAATGACATTTTATAACAGTCACTCGTTCTTTCCTACACGTTGGCGTTTTCAAATTCGAAATCTGATGTTTTGTGTTTCAGAAATAACCATCAAGTTATTCATTTTGAATAGGAATCTGGATTTTTTAATTGATTCTCTTAAACCTTGGATATCCCGAAAGCTATGAGCTTCATCATAATTCAACATATATTAGAATGTTATGTTTACGAATATTTTCAGTTTCATATTGAATTATAAAAAAATCGGTACAGAAAATGACAATTCCAATAGACGAAACATTCGGCAAATATACATTTTTGATAGCTCAAGGCTTCTGAAAAATTTCAAAGGTGAGGAAGAAGGCATGAAAAATCCAGGTCCGTATTAATAAAAACATGAGTTGGTGATGGTATCTGGTTCAAAAATGGTATCACAGCTTCATATCGTCCAACTTTGACGAATGCAAATACTTATGTAAATGAGTACCTAACTCACAGGATTATCGAATAGAAATATTCTCAGGTGATATCAATCTCCATTTAACAGGTATATATTTTCAGCAGAAGTGAATAACTACGTTAATACTTTGAATTCAAATGAATTTGAATATTATATGAAATCGTCTACAAGAAGAATTAAAATAAAGCAACCATAGTTGATCACTAATTCGTTAGACAAGCTAAACTTATTATTGAATACACAAATTCCACACCAATGATCATTCAGACTGACCTGAGTGATTACTATTCAACACATCAAACTTGCCGATCAAACCCAAAATCAAATACAAAATAATCATAGCAAAATTTTTCGGAAAGCAGATTTCAATAAGACCAAAAAACTTGTTTTTTCTGTGACGGGAAAAAAGTTTGGCATTTCATCTCTGTTGGCAGGTTATAAAATGTCACTTTTCATAAATTACTTTTTTCCCGTGGGAAAAAAGTGAGTACTTCTTTCCCGGATATATATCACATAATATATGCTCTGTTAATGGCTTTTGTTGTGCTATAGTTCCGAAAAATGAGTCAATAATACCGTCTCCGAGAAAGAACTGCAAGTCCTTTTATCTTCCATTCGACTTCGCGGTTTCGTATATTACTAAACAACTACTGAATTCGCAATTTTTCAAAATCAAATCACAGAATTGAACTGACAGAAGTGACATCAGATATTTGATTACTTCAAAAGAATGATGAAGATGTCTATAAAACGCAGGTGTCCCTACTGTTAAAAACTTGAAATTTCACGTCGATAATTTTCACATTTCGAAATAATGTAATATCTTCTCAATATTGATTCGTCCTTTCTTCTGTCACAGAAAAAAATAGTGTATTATACACGGGAAAAATATTAGATTTTAGCTCACGGTTTTTTGTCTCCCTCCGCTACGCGTCGGGAGACAACACAACCTGGAGCTAAAATCTACTACTTTTTTCCCTTGTATAATAAATAACTATTTTTCTGTGACGGGAAAAAAGTTTGGCATTTCATCCCTGTTGGCAGGTTATAAAATGTCACTTTTCATAAATTACTTTTTCCCGTGGGCAAAAAGTTAGTACTTTTTTCCCGGATATATATCACATATATATACACTGTTGATGGCTTTTGTTGTGCTATAGTTCCGAGAAATGAGTCAATAATACCGTCTCCGAGAAAGAACTGCAAGTCCTTTTATCTTCCATTCGACTTCGCGGTTACCTATAATACTAAATAACCACTGAATTCGCAATTTCTTGAAATCAAATCACAGAATTAGACTGACAGAAGTGACATCAGATATTTGATTACTTCAAATGAATAATAAAGATGCCTACAACGCGGTTAAAAACTTAAAACACGTCGATAATTTTCAGATTTCGAAATAATGTAATATCTCTCAATATTGATTCGTCCTTTCTTCTGTCACAAAAAAAATAGTGTATTATACACGGGAAAAATATTAGATTTCAGCTCACGGTTTGTTGTCTCCCTCCGCTACGCGGAGCTAAAATCTACTACTTTTTTCCCTTGTATAATAAATAACTATTATGAAGAAAAATGGAAAAATCTACTCGACTCTCACGATGTTCAGTTTGCTTATGACTTATTCATTACCAAAGTTGATAGCTATATACACGCACGATGTTCTTTGAACATTATAGGGATTCCCTCTCGTGCGCTCCAAGCGATAAAAAAAAAATGTACGGAAACGATTGAAATAAAAAATTGTAACAAAAAATCAAGCATTGAATCAGTTACTTATAATTTCAACGAGGTATCGAGATAAATTGAATAGAAATAGTATATTACATACCGAGGTGGAAAGAGATTCATTCCTGTTGTGAGAAGAACGCAAAGCGTCGACGTCTTGAAGCAATATTACATAAGTGAGGGCGGGAAGTAGAGGTGTGTTATGTGACACTGCCAAACCTTTAATGACGTTAGAAATGACAACATTACATATATGGTTGAAAATAAAATGAATATTCATCCATCAGCTGAATTGAAAGCACGATATAGACACTACAGAAATATGTAGACTGATCTACTGAAACGAACAAAAAATAATTACTATGAATTGCAGATTCAAGAGGCTGGAAATGATCGAAAAATGTCTGAGAAACAATAAATTGAGCTTCTAATTCTGAATCAGGAGAAAAAAGAATTTGATAATACAAAAATAAATACTTACACCGAGAGAAATATCTATTAGCTGTTATACGAAATTGTATAACCATTAAAAGATTTCTGAATTGAATAGGCGCCAGCATAGTTCCCATTTCACTGTTATCACGTTCATCATTTCAAAAAAATCATATAACTGTGAAATATCACTTATATGAGAATGAAATGACACTCATATAGGGGTCAAATAACTAGCATTTCAATGCTATACGATGATATTATAAAAATGAGAAGATACTCATATAAATTGGACTTGTTTTCAATTTGATAGTCAAATAAAAAGCATTTCAATATTGAATAGTGATATTATCAAAATGAAATAATACTCATATCGATATAATTTGCTTTCAATTTCATAGTCAAATGATTGCATGATGGTATTTCAGTATTAGGATAATTCATTTTTCTCCAGAAAAATGAAGTGGGTTGAAACTCTTCGAGAAATATTGAAGACATATATACTTGATTAATATACTTACCCCCAAGTAAAGTGTTTTTGAGGAACTACAGGGCATTGAAGTGCATCACAAGGACGATATACTCAGTTTACAATATCTCAGTTTGTGTAGGACAAAAATGCTTCCAATTTGGACTATTTGTTCTCATTGTCAGTGCATTGGATTATTATTCAACATAGTGGTCAAAACTGTATTTACAAAGTATCGTCAGTAAATTAGAGTTCAGATTCGCAGATTTCGTTTCATTTTATTTACCGTTATTGCCACTTGAGCTTTACAAAAGATCGTTGAGAGACTTTTTTTACGACGTTTTCGAGATCCCCATGATAGTATAATCATTAATCTTAGACATAATGTATACGCAATACAATCTATCACCGATAGAACTGTTCAAATACAAGCTTTTGACACTTAGTGAATAGTGAGGTGAGTTGAAAACATAAAAGTTTCTCCAATTTGGAAGACATTCCGATACATACACTTACCGATATATCGTGAAAACTTTTCACTGAAAACACTATAACGCCCAGAGGCAGTTCAGCATTCTGTAGTTCCTCAACAAATCTTGGGGGATATATGAACAAATATGTCGCTACTATATCTCTAGAAGATCTCTCAACCACTTCGAGAGTTCACAAGCTGGAGCGAGCTAATATGTCCTTTCATATCAGGAATCCGGAGACGACTAACGATTCTCATCGAACAAGTGTTCATAGGTGAGTGGGATGACTCATTGAGGTAAACGAGTATGACAAAGATGGAAAATGATAGAAGGAATTAAATTAAATGATAATTGTATAACTGTGAAATGACATCTTTTAGGATTTGAATGATTATCTTCAAATTTCCATCTTTTAACTATAATCTTGTCTTATTTCGAATCTAAAAGATAACCTTTTTGTTACAAAAGATTTGAAAGGGTGACCTGTTTTACGTTGAAAACGTGAGCTTTTCACGTTTATCAGATGACATTTCGTGGTTAAAATGTTTCATTTGGCGGTTATTAGAAGTTTCAAAATAGAGACATGTATAACTGATGGACTTTTCTCGGTGTAGCAAGAAACAGATTGAATTGAAGGACAATAAGGAGAGCGCTGATGCTTTCAATGATTAAGTACTTTGTGAATATAGGAAATCAAATGACATCAAGAATGAAAGAAAATAATGACAATTCCGTACTAAACAGAATGTGCAATCTTTCATATTCTTGAAACCTGTCACAAACGACGAATTGATTACAAAAATAGGAACTTTGGAAAACAATACTAAACCAGGTCAAGATAGAATTCCTGTCAAATTGATGAAGCTCATTCATATATTGATATCATTGAAACGCTCGACCCATGTTATTAACCTAACATTCGCGAACGGTGTAATCCCAAGCCAATGGAAAGAATCATCAACAGTTACCTCCGACCAATATCCTTGATTAGCAATTTTGCGAAAATTGTTGGAAAAAGTCCCAAAATTAGACTGGCAATACTGAAAGATGGACAATTTGGATTTAAAAAAAATGCTTGCACGAAAATCCGCAGTTATTGATCTTATGGAGGATTTGGACAGGTCAATGCATTTCTTGTTATGGCTTTTGATACTGCCCACACAAATTGTTATTGGATAGGCTTGATAGTGTTAGCATTCTTGAATCTGCTGTTGTGTGATCCATTCAAAATAAATTGCTGTGTACCAAAAGGAACAGTACTGACCCCTCTACTATATCTTAAAGAAATTGCAAATTTGAAAGGATTTGGAGGCGTAGTATCATATGCAGGCTATCGTTTTCAGTGAGGATACTTGGTACTGATGGCTGTATAGAGAAGCAGAGAGAAGTCTGACACCCATATATCTATGGCTAAATCACAGAGATTGCTCAGCCTGAACTTTCGAAAGAGTAAATTGATAACTTCTAGCCCAAATAGACTAGATCAACCCAGAAAAAATCATCTAGGCATTCATGAAATCTCTTGTGAAAGTCTGAATTGTGATTGCCCCAGAATAGTGAAAACCGACAAAATTGAACATTTATAGGTATACTAGTTGACCAAGGTGGGATGAACACGCTATACCTACATTGCAAAAAAATCAGGCAACTGATGCATGAATTCTACCTATGACGTGACATTCTGAAATAAGCAAAAATAACATCAATTTGAGAACTAGTCGTATGATCTTACCTTTTGATCTAGTAAATTAAGCTCACACAATTAATTGATCTATACTCACACAGAACGAAAAAGGTACGTTATATTAATAAAAAAGTACATCAAATCAGTGAACGTCAACATTAATTTTGGGCCGATGACGGGTTTCATTAATACAATGAACGGTCGTACGTAAATTTTCTTGTTGATTGAGTTATGACTGCAGTACGTTGAATCAACGAATAATGGTCATGGATCTATGAATGGATTTACATTGGTTCATGGTTGTTGTACATTGAATCAATAAACAGCGAGCATGGATCTATGATGATAAACATTGGTTTATGGTTGATGTACATTGTATCAATTAACAGTGAGCATGAATATGTAAGTGCCAGTTACGAAGGACAGACTCAGTTTATCACAGCTGAACATTGAATCAATAATCAGCTAGCATGGATCTATGATCGGCGGTTATTGATATTACGAACGATAGACATCACTTGATGATTTTCTTCATTGAATCAGTTAAAAATGAGCATGAATCTATGTTCGACAGTTATAGATGTAACGAACAAATTCTATTGGTATTTAACAGTGGTATAGTCGTCGTCGAAGATGATGTTGTCAACAGTATATCGTCACTATCAGTAATAAGGGGACAATTTTTTCACGCATCAGAGTACCTAATTAATTTCTAAAATTTTGAAAAACCCAAAATCGGCCCAAAATTATCTAGTACATCCACTGATTTGATGTGACCTGATGAATAATATAATATATACATTTACAAGGCAGTCGCAGAACACTGGTTTTCTTAATGAAATATCATTTTTTTGTTGTTGAAATCTTCCTAATTGTATTGAATAACAAATGTAATGAATATTTTTTAATGAAGTCAACTAAAAATGTTTCCGAAATGTCAAAAATACACTGAATGATCGAAGACTGATAAACTTGGACGATATTCAAAAAACAAATATTCGCTCACCTTATACATTTTTTGTCGGAATAAACAAATTTTGCCCTTTCCATTCATTATAATATAATTATAACTAAGTACCTGATAATAAGGGAAATGTTCCACAGAAATCTCTGCTATAATTCAATCACAAGTAATACCAGTCAGACGAACTCGACAGGCCCAGTCAGCACATTTTTTCTTTGTTAACTTTGAAATATGTTGAACTACACTCTACCAAAACTCGTTTGTCCATAGAACGGCGAAGCTTTGGAATTATTTGCCAATGTAAGTATTTTCAAGAACTAATAACCTCCAGAAGTCAAAAAACAATTTCAACACCTATACCCCCTCTCCCTATACAAGGCAACGGAAATTTTGTCAAATCAGGCAAAATACTGATCTGAACACCTAATTAACTTGATTTTCATTTTCTGTAGAAAATAAAATGATAACAGTGTGATGACAATAACCAGTAGTTGTAGAAAGAATAGTACCTTGTGCATCCCACGAGTACCTACCCAGCAAACATTTTGATATGGGTACAACATAATCGACACATTGAGTTGCCCATAGCAAGCCCAGCATAAACATAAATGATGGGACTGTAATGGCCAATTAACGACATTGGTTACATATTAACGAGGTAGGGGGAGGGGTAGGAGGAGGGGTAGAGGGAAGGGTAGGGGTTTCAGGGGTCCAATTGATCTGGAAGTTCTAGTAACTCAATATATTTTTTGATGTTTATCATCATATTATATGAAATACACACATACCAGATTTCAAGGAAACAATTTATGAATGACACAATGATATCTTCTTAACCTCTCTCTTCTTCCATGATAAAACTCCTCAGAGTGACTGCTTACCGGCTGGTATATCTACATCTTCATCTTATTTGGGAAGCATTCCTCCAAAATAAATTCTTCGTTGCGAGGTAGGTACTTCTGAAATATAAAATTCTTCATAAGTTATCATGAAGTGGCCTTTCTTGATGTCAGAATTCTTTCTTCATAGAAGTATGAGAAACAAAATACTCTGTTACATGAGTTCATAACTTGATCAATATATAGTCTGATTACGTGATATATACTTACATATGGAGGCACAGGCCTTATTGTTATTCACTTCAATGATAGAGACAGGTTTCCATAACCAAATATTACTTCTGATAGTAACGAACCAAGCAGTCCATGATAGTTACGCTTCTGGAGAGGTAGGAGCCACTACAATTATTATCATCACAAACACATGCATTTCATAACAAAATCTGGAACACTAGATAGGTAGATTCATACTTACTCAATACATATTATCATCATTGAAGAATCCATCTTCTATATTATCAATTGAGAATACTCCTGCCACCATAACTGCCATTATAACGACCAGGGAAAGTGATGAGCACAATGATATGACAACAAACCAGAGAAAAAACGAAACATACACTATCACTAGAGTGACATAAATATAATAATTATCCAAATGATCAGCTGATTGTTGATATAGACGTTCCCAGAAAATCCCCCAGTGGGACGAGTAGTGAACAGGATATTGGCCAGCAAGGGGCCACAACTCGTTAGTGCTCAACTCGTTCTATACATCATACCATCACAAGGCCATCATCGTATTTTCAACTGATGGTTACTTAGCATAGAGAAATCATCGGACATCACCAATACACCGGCATCGACACTTTCTCACACTTGCCTGCACTAGGCCGGAATTCTCCCGGTAGTTCAATGTTTGCTGAGTTAATATATCCTAATCGTAAGAATTGTGAAAACAGTAATTCAAAATTAACAGGACTCACCTTTCTCAAATATGTTAGGTTTAGTATCCCATTGATCTGGCACAATTTCACAAATAGGTAGGAATTCTATACGAGCCACAGAAACACAAAACACGACCCAGCACTTTCAACTTTTCATTAACAACTGAACGAATAGAAATAAAATAAAATGGCAAATGAAAAATTCACCGCGTATTATGAAACCTTTTCATAGTATTAATGTTTGGCGTGATTGATCCATGGGTAGGCAACATTAATTTGGCGCCTGTTTTGGAAGTTGATGTTTCATTTCATGGAATCAACGTTTAGTGTTCATTGAAACAATGAAGACCATTCATTATTTTCCTATGTTTGTTGTTGATAGATCTATGAGGAAAATTTTATTGCTCCAATGATGAAAAACATAGATCAATAAACATCAATCGTTGATTCAATGAATTTTTTCATCACATGAATAAAAAAAATGATTAACTTTTGATGTTTTTTGTTCATTGTTCAATGTTGGCTCGTTCATTGTTTCAGTGTCTTGCGGTATGAACCCATCATCAGAAATGATTGTAATAATCATCGATTCGTTATATTAATGTTCAAAAAATTGACGACCGCCGTTTATTAATTTTACGTACAAAATTATTTTCTGTGCACTGTGCGGTCCCTTGATTGGTACTGAAAAGCATCAAGTACACCAGCACATTAGTGCTCAGATGGTTTCCTGTCAATTCGAGGATAAACTATTATTATCATCATTATTTTTATTACATTAGTTTTTTGTCATTGATTATAAATAGTATTTTCTCGAAACAGATAATTTATTGTAAATTATTTGTGAACACATTGAAGCATTTGAATTATTAAGGGTGTTCAGGCAGGTCATATTGTTGATGATAGGGCTGATAGGAAAAATATAATGTTAGTTTTTCATGTAAAAAAAATGTTTATCGCACTCCGATCGATACTTGTCCTTGATAGTTTGAATACCAAAAATATTTTATGTATAACTTTCAAACGGTTTCAAAGATATGTGGGCAACTAAAGTTACCCATATAACTTATGCTTCTCTCAAGTGATTATGCTCTCTACAGGATGTGACAATTTTTTTCGTTTAATGAAGGCATTCTTGAGCAGTTTGACATTTTGCTTCCACCGTTTGACTCCTTCAACTTCATGTAAAAACTTCACAAACGATAAGATTTCCACAAAATTTATTAAACACACGACATGTTTCGCTAACACAGTAGCCTCGTCAGGTGATATACTGGTACAATAAACTAAACTAACGTTGGCCGGTAGTAACTAATCCTTCAGGTTGGGTAGGTAAGATATATAAAAGTTAAGCAAGCCAACGTTAGTTTAGTTTATTGTACCAGTATATCACCTGACGAAGCTACTGTGTTAGCGAAACATGTCGTGTGTTTAATAAATTTTGTGGAAATCTTATCGTTTGTGAAGTTTTTACATTTATCATGGATTTCCATCAAGTAACGGCCGAGTCAATTCAAAATCCTTCAACTTCCTTTCACAAAAAGAGTATACTTAATTTCAATCGACATCTTGTTCTGTTCTAGAGAAAATCGCATTTCGAGAACATTCAAAAATACATCCCAACCGTTTCAAAGGTAGGTCATAGTAGATTGTTTTATTACTATCAAAAGTGACACTTTGTTTGACAAGCGAATTTTGCATTTGCGAGGCGGAGCGTTTAGCGAAGCCGAGCGAAAGCAAAATTTGCGAGTCGAACAAAGTCACTTTTGATCCGAATGAAACATGCTATTTTTTCTGCAACCGAAACAATTAACACAAATAAACATGTGAAGTAACCACCAATGCCGTGCCATATGTATGCAATGCAACAAATATTGACAAATAATCCATGTGGTAAGAATATTTTACCTGCATCAACAGCAGGTTAGGTTTTCAAGGATGTTCGAATTGTATAGTTTCAATATTGTTTCAATAATATAAATACAACCACAGAGTGACATATTTGTGTATGGACCAGGTGCTCTAATGGCAAATACCGCGCCAGTGCCAGCTATAGGAACAAGACGTGGAAAATGTTAGGGTAGTGAGCATATCAACAATAATAATAGTGGTTATTTATTCCTCTCCATACTACACTGTATTTGCCTTGATGATCAAATGAAGCTGAACCATATCGTTGTTTGAGACAAAAAACTATTGCTTGCCGTGATTATTCAAAAACAAGTTATCCATCCCGAGAATAACGAATGAACTACAGATCAAGCAAGTATTTGAATCTTGAAGGCTTCCCTGATCAAACGAAAATACTTAGCTGAGATGTTTATGATTCCAATACTAAACTATAATGAGGTGTATTTATATCTCCAGCATGGGTATGAAATGCCAAATCTGCTGAAATCGGAAACAAATCGGGTATGCGTCTCAACCCAAATAACCAACCGTCACAATGTTGTTTATTCTTGATGACGTCCAGTAAATCCTTTCTAGTTCCTAGAAACTAGAATTCAACTTTAGCTCCTAGGAACTAAATATGTTGCCTAGCAACATACCTATTTTTGTGTCAGTAATAGAAACGTCAATTTAAGAGCTAATTTTGGTATCAAAATGGACGACTTTTGTGTCGGTTGCAGAAAAAAGTCATAATCGGCATCACATTATTTTGACAGTATTCAATACTGATGAGTATGCACATATGCATTGAATGTATGGACTTGCAGAAATTTTCAAGATCAATAACACCGTAACGAAATGTCCATAACTTGGTTACTATACTGTTAGTTAGTCGTCTTCTGGGTCCAATATCCGTCTGATATGATCGAAACTAATTTTTATTCCATAATATGAGCACTGACGAGTCAAGTTACAATTCAAAAATATTCTCAACTGAATAATGTCCTCCCAAACACATCGGCATGCTTGGGGTGTTGAAAATAAGAGATAATACAGGGCGGTCGAACATTCCTTCCCTCGTGCAAATGGTCAATCTTCTTTCACTCTCCATCATTTCCAAATACAATCGACATAACCACACATAACTTCGTGACTGTACGCATGAACATAATATACTACTGTAGCAGTTTTCACATCGGCTCCCCGGATTCTGCCGTTATGCCTGGATATACAGCCTGTATCTTTCCAAATTCCCAACTTCTACTCAGTGTGTTTTCATCTATCATAATCACAATATCGTTGATTTTCATCGGTTTACTATAGATGTTCCATCTCTTCCAGAAAGAGTCGGCTAATTTTTGTGCTTTTAACCATTCTCTTCGCAAATCCAACCTATTTCCAAACTTCATCGTATCATTTGAATATGCTAGTAACAAATGATCGGTAGATATAGATCATTTGAATCTACTGAAACTTTTGTCAACGGCCTCAAGTTGAAATTACCCTCTCGAAAATTTATATAGTCTACTCCACCAAGCAATTCATAGAAGTAACATGTTTCGAAGCTTCAAAGCTTCATCATCAGCAAAAAGTTACATAGGAGCACTGAAGAGAAAAACGGTAAAACTGGATTTAGCATGCGATGGGTTTTTTTCGAATTTTTCTTCTGGTACTGGTATTTTTGTCTTAAAAACACGACTTTGACAATGATAATGTGAACAAACCACTATTTATCGAGATATTTGAAAAAAAGTTCGAAATTTCGACTCCTTTTTATCATCCTTTTTATACTCATGATGTACTTCAATGACACATTTTTATACAGAAAATTCAACAGGAAATATGATTTTTATGGCGAGTTTTTTATATTTAGTGAACGAGCATACCAGATGACGGCCGCATTCAATTAATAGTCAATCCAAATACGAGATGTCGAATGTCAACAGAGTGCTTTCGAATGACCTTACACACGCCATTATTTTTAATGATATTCTTCCTTCTTTTCACTAAGCATGGATAAATTACATGAAATCATATTTCTAGTTGACTCAATAATAGAAAAAGATGTGTCACACATTGTGATATATATAAATTGTCCAATGATGAGAAAAGGAGGGTAAATTGTTTTAAATGCAATCCAGAAGACAGGCGGAAAAAGGTGAAATTTGTAACTTTATAGTAAAATATCCTAATAAATAATGGTTTGTTCACATTTTCATCATCAAATTCGTGTTTTTCAGACAAAAATACGTAAGTAAGTACCAAAACAAAATTTTGAAAAAAACCCATCGCATGCTAAATGCAGTTTTACCGAGAAAAACAAAGCATAATGTCAGACAAAAGTCTTCAACAACAACAGTTCGTTATGGAGGAAAAAAAGTTTTGTTCACATATTCAAAAACATGAATGAGAAATTGTAACAATAATGAAAAAGGGGATCGCGAAATGCGGATCACCTGTGTTAAAGTATTATTATATGAAACATCGTTATAATAATCAAACTGGAATCGAAATGAGGGACTTTACTTGAAAATGCCAAAAGAATGTCAAGAAATGAGATGTCAGATATCAAATTGAATTCAAAACCATGTGAAAGGAATGGCTTTGACATGGAGTGACAAGGATGACATAGAACATCAAATAGTGAAAATCCAGACATTGACAAGGAATAGAGATAGGGAGAATATTGAGATTCGAGGTGGGCACAATATGAACTATATTGAATTCGGGGGGAATGAAAACCTGAATATTATGTTTTGATGGAAGTAAGGAAATTGAAAAGTTTGAAACAATCAAAGTGGGTCTGTTCGTTAATACAAGTCATATCGCGATCATTCAAAGATTTATGAATTCAGGAATTCAGGAATACTCACCACTTTGAGAACGATTTCATCTATAGCAAACCATGAGAACTTAGAAATTATCCAAATGGATGTGAAGACTGCCTTTTTACACGGTACATATTGAAAGAGGAAATTTTCATGAACTTGACTTGAAGGAGGATGATTTTGTGTGGAAACTAAATAAATCAATAAATGGTCTTAAACAGGCCCCTAAGGGCTGGAACGAGGAATTCGATAGTTTTTTGTTAAATTAGATTTCAAGTGTTCCAAATATGAAACATGCCTTTACACAATAACATTCGGAAACTGTTAAATATTTCGATCTCTCCGTAGATGATCTCTTGATCATAGTGTTGCGTTTGAATTTGCAGAGCATAGATTCTTGATTTCGTTCTGATGAAATCCTTATTGAACATTCAAATAATAAAATTATCAAGAAAAAAAGCATACTTACAGAGAGCACTAAGTTAGAAGATCAATGAAAATCTCTCACAAGATGAAACATGTATTGATTGGTTAAACACTCATACTCAGTTTTCTAAGATTATTTCACCAGGTATCACGATTCTTCAGATGTTCAATACACTTGTGGGAAGTGATGAAAGCCTCAGGCTGTGCTGATCCGAGTAAACAGGTTCTGAAAATGAAGAAAGTGAATAAGTATTATTTGAATTCATTCGAAGTCCTATGCTTTCCTGATACAATTGTTATGGGAAGCTGTTGACTCACCTGTAATGTTCTCCAGCGGTGATGATGTGAACAACTTTGATTGATTGTTCATTTGTAGGATTATTTGGGTATAATTTTTCGAATAACTCTGTCATTCTGGCATTTTGATTTTGTTGGTTGAAGAGATAGGTTAGGTATTCCTTCCGCACGTCAGTCTCAACGCTGTCACTTACTCGATGTTAACGCTGTCACTTGCCTTGGATACATATCATCGTAGCACAGTCAGGAGCAGTGTCGAATCGACAAAGAAGAAGTCAACATTCTTATTTAATTTTCTGCTGGTTTCCTCATACTTTTCAGAGATACGAAGTTGGCGAACGTTTCCCGACTAATGAGAGTAGACCATGTTAGGGTACACACAGAAAAAAAATTTCTTCGAATGAGAAAACCCATTCTCTTGAAAATTCAATTGTATATCTTCTTTGAATTGAGCATATTCTTTTGAGTCGAGAAATCTGGTATGTTCAAGGAAATAGTGTCATATTATTGAAATATATTCTCAAACCAAGAATGTAATTATTGAATTACTAAATTAATTACTTCAACTCTATCAAAACGATTTTTCAATTCGCAGAAGCGTACTATTTTGTTTCAATAAATTTATTGCTTGATCCAAGAATATAAGTATACATTTCTTCAGATCAAAGAATGTCCATTTCATCGAATGATATATTCAGTTTTCTTGAATTGCAAAAACCTAATATGTTGAGGCAATACGCCATTTTCTTGAAACAAAAATATAAATAATTATTTCTTCAAATGAAGCATTCTAATTTCATCATATTGGTATTATAATTTCTTCAAATCGAAGATTCCTGATAGTTTTATTCGATGCCATATTTACTTGATTCGAAGATATGAATATCAATTTTCTCAAATGAAAGGAATATAATATCTTCAACTTGATGAACTTGATGATATTAATAATTTCTCTAATTGAAGAAGCCACATTTTGAATCAATACTTTATTTACTTGATTCAAGTATATGAATAGGTATTTCTTTGGAAGAAAATAATATGCCCTCGGAAATCAAGGGTAGCAATCCTGTTGCCAAAACTCAGGCCTCAGTCTTCAATCATTATTGACCATGCTCACATCATTATGACAGGCCCACAACAGCGAAACGGCATTAAGCTGCGAAGTTTGAAAATTCTGAATGTTTTATTGAGTGTGTATAGGTGGAAATGTCTCAGAATATAAATATGTAACAAATGCAGAACTTGTAGTGAGCTGGTGAAGGTATAACATTGAATTCCCTTGGTAAGTAGGTACCTTTCTAAATATCGATAGTCATTGTGAGTGAATCAACAATTTTTCAATAAAAATAACAGGGATTTAGTAGTATCCTGCTATGAAAATATGCTTATCAATTCATTCGAAATTTTTTTTGTAGCAAAATGACGACTGGTTGATGAATGAAGAAGTATTATCTACAAATGACTTGCAAAGACTTGAGAAGACCTTGACATTAGGTGAGAGAAAGTTTCCTGCCGAAAATCTCGAATCTATATACCCGATATCTTCCAGAAGGCATGATATTACTGGAGTCACGAAATTACATATTATTGAGGTGAGTTTTTAATCAATCATATTACTTATGTCATTGTTTGTAACCGTTATCATTTCCAGCGAAACTTCAAGAAGACGAAATCAAGGCATGTGATTATTCTATAACCATTTGGGGTCTTGATGGACAATACTGATCCAAGATGTACGTACCTATACATGGGATTATTGTCAATAAAGGAACAAATATATATTTCTTCACGAATATTCTGTGGAGTTCAGTTATCTCATTGGGAATCATTCACAGTTTTGAATCAAAAACATTATTATATTTTTATCCAAGCAGTCAATATTTTGATACAGGAAAATAGTTCCATTGGAGAAAATGAGCTCAATATTCATTATAAAGAACTTATAAATTCGGATCGAAAATATCAATGTGTTCATTGAAAATTTACGGAATTTTGACTTGAATAAATCGTTCATTTTGAAATGAAATAAAACAATTCTCAATAATAGTAATCCATAGTTGCAAATTGAGAAAATGATTGTTTTCATTTGGTGGATGGATTTCATATTTCAAAATTATGGTTTTCCTGAAATAAGTAAATGATTTTGTCAATATGAATTATTTCAATTCTCACTTCAACATAATAAACGTCTCCAACCATGCATATCTTGATTTTCCTACAAGAGAGTTGTTGAATAAATCATTGTTTCGAAACAAGAATATCATCTCTTTCGTTATATACAAACAAATCATTTTCTTGGACCAATGCAGTCATGCTCAATACAAGAGATTCTTTTTTTGTGTGTAGTTCAATTTTGACGATTAGCAACGTGAAAACAGGTGAAGGAGAGAGAGCGAAAAATTGCTGATGACATTTGCGCAATCTTGGCTTCTTTCAAGGTGGCCTTTGAAGTACACACATGTAACATTTGTGGTGAAGTTTCAATCAACGATAGTTGACGCGGTAAGGGATTTGTGGAGTATTCCACGCTAATTAAGTGGTGTTCTCCTTGTTTGTCACCACCTGGAAACTGCCCCGCGTTGGGCGCCATTTATATACCCTACTCTTCTCACATTCGAAATAGTTATATGAGAAAATAAGTTATATGTATCCTGACGGCAGCTTTCCATCAGAGAGATTCTTAGTGGCATGAAGTACAGTATATGTCTCTACAAGCACGACAAATTTGGAGTTCCTGGTGTAGGGCCCACGGGGCTAAACCCATTCGTTCCTTCTTTCTTGGCGTCCCTAGGTGGTGTAACAAAGGGGAAAAGCTCAGTATGCCGGCTTCTTCTCAACATGACTATCAAACTAATGAAATCTCCTGCAGTCTGCTCTGGCTAGGATCTAATGGCCTAGAGTAAGCTTTTTGAAGAAAAGACAGGCTATAACCTCCCATTCCATATTATGAAATCAGCATCACTAAAACTCGATCAACGTCCTCGAATATTGACTTATCTTCTGAAGAAGGGCTAGGAGAATCAAACATGGAGCCATGCTTTCGGCGTCCCATCGCAGGTGGCAGTCTGCAGGTGGTGTCACAAATCGACCAGCAGGTCAAACGAGGAGAACACCACTCATCACCACAAATTGTACATGTGTGTACTTCGAAAGCCACCTTGTGAAAAGCTAAAATGTCGGAAATATCGTCAGCAATTTTCCGCTCTCTCCTCTCCACCTGTTTTCACGATGCCAATCAACTACTCTAACATGGTCCACTCTCATTGGCCGGGAAACGCTCGTCAACTTCGGATCTCTGAAAAGTATAAAGAAACCAGCAGAAAATAAAAGAAAAATGTTTGACTTCTTCGTCCATTCGACACTGCTCCTGATGACTGTGCTACGATGATCTCCATCCAAGGCAAGTGACAGCGTTGACATTTTGTAAGTGACAGTACACAACTTCTCATGCTTAATAAGATGAAACAGTGAGCATAGCAATCTTATTTCAATTACAATCAAATATTATTATTGAACTGAAAATGTTAGGATGTTTCTGAACCGATGTAACTCGAAAACGGCGAATCGCATCAAAAACTCACAAGCGAGCTTTTTCACGCAGAGACCTATGTTTTTCCAGATTTCGTACAAA
>OU896707.1:27289260-27312260 GCA_918026855.4 Phaedon cochleariae
GGTCTAGAAATAACCAAGTTACAAGGGTGGGCATTTTTGGAGTATCACCCTGTATATTTCGAAAGATCCTAGTAATGTTACAAGAGAGTCAACAATAATGAAACAGGAATGTTATGAAATCGTCCAGGGATATGTACTTTTCACATTCCGAAATGAAGACATGGTACGTTAAAGCGTTATATCGCAAATACTATTTGAGAATGTACTTTCACTGTAACAAAGCTGTACTTGCGACGTCCTGCGATATTGTACTATTGGTGGACATATAACGACTCTAAGATAATCTTTGAGATGTCAATAGCACCAAATTCACAACGTAACAACGTATCTTGGTATCAATGAAATAACGTTAATAGTATGAGTTCTTGCACAGTGGGAATCTTTTGGAATTTTGCATAGATTTTATCTCATCTGGAAGATTGTTATGAAATTTTATTGCATTGTACAGTGGACTTATTTCGAAAATACACTTTTTGTGGATTGGGTAGGTACCTATAGTTGTTTTTTAGTCTCGTGTTATGTTCATGCCCACTAAGCAAAGTAATATCTCAACAATATTGCAGCAATATTTCAATGTTATATGTAATGTTACATCAGATATTGTCGCTATCTTACTGCAAGGTCGCAGCAACTACTGAAACGGACGTTCAGCAGTATTATGAATGTAATGTTCGCAAATGAATCATTCCAGTAGAGTTATTGTAACATTGTGTATGAAGTAAAGTAACGTTTCATACTCAATGAACGAATGTAATCTTATTGTTATATTTTGTTAAGGTTACTGGCAACATAAAATAAAAAGTAAAGGAAAATTACATATTTCATATTATAAATTATACATAGTAACAATATTCTAATAATCGAATAATCGTGTCGACTATTTCATAATTTAAAAGTAGATTGAAAAAATCTCTAAATATTTTTGATATAACGGTACTAGGTCTAATAGGCACTGCACTGCATAAGGATCTGGAACAAAGGAAATAATAATAAAATAAAATAGTCAGGAATCTACCTGTTAGTTGAGTTAGTTCATCTACCGGTTAAACTTGAGAGTTGAGGATTGGATACTTGATTCTGGAAATATTCATTTTCTAAGGTACCTATGCTGAGAGTATCCTCATAATATACACTGAAGATAATATGAATATTTCTCAGCATCTAGAGAATATTCTGAAGAACGATATTTGAGGTTGTTTTAGAATGAATTGTGAGTGCGAGCTCAAAGTTTTTTCTACAACAACTAAGTGCAGTAAAATGAGAGATAAGATTTGATGATTCGAGCAATGATTCTACTATCACTATGAGGTTAAACAAAACCCCAATGTCCCTAAGTGTTTCAGTAATAAAAAGAATTGATTTCATATAATTTGTAATGTTTTATAGAGTTCCTGATAAAGAGCCGATAAAAACCCGAGAGCTCAAACAGGTACAATAAGAAAGTAGGTACACTTTGATTCACTTTGACTGCATACTCAAAGGAATTCACGAGGTTGTCCTATAACTTTGAGTAGGTATACGAATAATTATAATAATTCCATGTTATTTTTTGTCGATCGAACGATCCGCTCAGATCAATGAACGATGTATGAATTCGTAAAATGTATACCTAACCTAGAATAACTGATCTTGACTTACCTAACTATCAACTGCTAACTGCGATTCAAAACCTTCCCAACTGCCTAATATCACATATCGCCAGATCACCACTTATACCTCAATTTATGTTCCAAAGTATATTATTTATTGGTATCATTTGCCATTTGGACGTGTACAACAACAAAATACCTGTTACCGAAGCCAAACACGAACAAATATGGCGACTAAGATAGTGGCGTTTGTCGAATGCAAGTTTGCGACTGCGCGTAGGCATTTCATGAAATGGAGTCTCTCGATCGATACCCAATGTAGCATTTTGTATATTTCAGCTATATTACATTTTTTATTCAAATATGTGTTGCATCTCAAAAGCTGTAGCAATATTGTTTGTAGTTACCTCATGTTATTTACAAACTCAATGAAGTATCAATGTTGATGCAACATTACAATTGAAAATTCCATATGTTTTTTTTTTTTTTTCGCCGAGGTGGTTGAAATCTTTTATAGACATCATATGGGTCCAATCCCCCATATGATAGTGTGGGAGTCCCCTCCATTTTTTTTTTGTCGAGGTGGTTTAAATCCTTTATGGACACCATATGGGTCCTATCCCCCATATGGTAGTGTGGGACTCCCCTGACTCTAGCCAGGGTTTACCCACTAAAAACTCCACCCCGTTTGTAGGCTCGTCTGACCATGTCTCCGACGACACTTAGGCCTATGGTGGCCCATTGTATCTTACCTAATGTTCTTTATTGTGCCCACTTCATTATCTCTGTACCTTGAACAAGTCTGTACAAATCCTTCACTGGATGTGAGTTGAATATTTCTGGTTCGCCAACTGGTTGCCCAAAGATCTTCTGTCTTCTGCGGTCCAATGCCTCACATCGGCACAGTATATGTGCTACTGTTTCTGGTTCCTTGCCACATAATCTGCAGCTTGGGTCGCCATTGTACAGTCCCATTCTGGTGAGATGCTCCTTCACTGGCGCGTGGCCAGTCATGAGTCCCGTGACAGTTTTTATCTGTGCTCTGTTCAAGTTGAGCAGGTCTACAGTTCGTTTATGACTTGGTTCCTTAATGTATTGTTTCCCATGTCTGTTTCTTGGGATGTTTTCCCAGTAGCTCTTGTGTTTTGCCTGAATCCAGTCTTTAACTGACCCTCGTGCTGTACGTTTTGGTACTCCAAGAGTCTGTCCTGGATCTGGCTCGTTGTCCGACCCTCTTCTTGCGAGTTCGTCAGCCTTCTCATTGCCAGCGATCCCCTGATGACCTGGCACCCAGATTAGCTTGACGCAGTTCCGGTCTGCCGAAGTTCTCAGTTCCCTCTTGCAATCCCATACCAGTCGAGATGTCACTTCCTGGCTTTCTATTGCCTTAAGTGCCGCTTGACTGTCTGACATAATACGGATCTGCTCGTTTTCCACAGCTCTCCTGTTATTTTCTTCCGCACATTGGAGAATTGCGTATACCTCTGCTTGGAAGACTGAAGCGTACTTCCCCAATGAGTAGCTGAGGCTAGTTTCCGGATGTTTGGAGTATACTCCTGCTCCTGACCCATTCGCAGTCTTGGACCCGTCTGTATACCAGATATTTCCCTGCAGTATGGTGCTGAGTTCTCTGTCATTCCATTCAGATCTGTCTGGTATGGACACTCTGAATGAAGTGTCAAATATATATCGTTTCGAAATGTGATCTGTTCTCATATTAAGTATGTCCCTGTTCACTATTCTGACGATGCTCATATGTCCTGTTCCTATGTTAACATTGCCCAGTGTATTTTGCAGTCTTAGGGCACCAAGTCTCGCCTCCCCCTGTACCATCAAATGGAGGGGAGGCAGATCCAGTAGTGTTTCCATGGCTGCGGTTGGCGTTGACTTCATAACTCCCGTGATTCCTAGACATGCAAGTCTTTGTATCTTGCTCAGTCTTGTTATAGCTCCTCTTTGTAGTGTCTTCTTCCACCATACCAGAGAGGCATATGTTATGGAAGGCATCACCACCCTGTTGTACAACCAGTACAGCATGTTTGGTCTCAGTCCCCATTTCTTCCCACAAGAGCGTCTGGTCATCATCAGTGACGTTACCGCTTTTTTGGTTGTCTTTTCCAGTTGTTGGTTCCAAGTCAGTTTCGGATCTAATATCACCCCGAGGTATTTGACCTCCTCTTTCAACTGGATTGTTTCGCCTCGAAGTTTAAGAGGACCTAATCCCTCTAGTTTATGTCTTCGTGTGAATGCTATCATGGTGGCCTTGTGAGGACTGATATTCAGCCCTTCTTGATCCGTCCATTTCGTTACCAGTTCTAGAGCCTCTATCATACGATCTCTGACTGTGGTATTATACTTTCCTTGTGCCAAGACTACTATGTCGTCTGCGTATCCAAGGACTCTATGTCCACTGTCATTGAGTACCCTCAGTAGCCCGTCCATAACCAGATTCCACAGAAGTGGGGAGAGTACTCCTCCCTGCGGGCATCCTCTGGTCGCCCTGGCCTCTACGGTCTCTCCCATCACAGTGGTGTAAATCGTTCTGTTTCTCAACATTGAGTCTATCCAGGCCACACAGGGTTCCTCGATTCCTCTCTGTCTGAGAGCTCTAATTATAGAGTTTATTGAGGTATTGTCATAGGCTCCTTCTATGTCTAAGAAGGCCGCTAATAATACCTCTTTATTTTCCAGCGTGTTTTCCACCCTTTCAACAAGTTTATGGAGTGCCGTTTCTGTCGAACAACCGGTCGTGTAGGCATATTGGTCTCGGTGCAGTGGGATTTCTACCAGTGCGCCGTCCCTCATGTGCCTGTCTACCAGCTTCTCTAAAGTCTTCAGTGTGAATGACATGAGACTAATTGGTCTGAGGGACTTCGCCGTTTCCTGTCCAGTTCTTCCAGGTTCCGGTATGAAGGTGACCCTCACTTTCCTCCAAATTCTTGGTATGTATCCAAGAGCTAAACTTCCTCTCAGTATATTGCAGAGCCACCTTATCAGTGGTTCTGTTCCCTTTTGCAGCAGTGCTGGGTAGATCCCGTCTGGTCCTGGTGATTTAAAGGGTTCGAATGAGTTAACTGCCCATTCGACTTTATCATAGGTCACCACTTCTTTAGCTATGTTCCAACTTTCCCTGGATCCTCTCAATAGGGCCCCCAGTCCGTTTTCGTTTCCCATAGCAGGTGTCCGAACTATTTGAGATCCAGAAAGTGAACTCTGAAGAGTTCTTTTATTGTTTTCTTTCCTGTATTTGTGTACTCTCCTTGTTCGTTCTTAAGAGAGTATATTGTACATTTCGAGTCTTTGGAGAGTATCCTTTGAAGTCTAGCGCATTCCTGAGTGCTTTCTATCTCCTCACAGTACTTCCTCCAGGAGTCTCTTTTAGATTTGCTGATCGCTTTTTTGTATCCGGTCAAGGCGGTCTTGTATTCATCCCACCTTCCTGATTTTTTTGCACTATTGAATTTCTTTCTCACTTGTTTCCTCAATCTTGCAAGTTCGTAGCTCCACCAGGGCACATTCCTGGCAGCCTTCCTTGTGATAAGGGGACAGTTGTTATTGAACGCTGAGGTGAATATGTCATTGAATTGCTCCACAGCCCCCTCAAGGTCCTCGTTCGTACTTATCTTCCTCTGTGTTGCCAAGAGACTAAGGGATAGGTCTGCTTGATAGGCTCCCCATTTCGTTTTCCTTGGGTTCCGATAAGTTTCTTGAATTATGTTGCTCTTTACTTTGAAATGTATGTGTCTGTGATCCGAGCAACTTTCTGCATCTGACACATGCCATTCTGTAACAAGGTTACTCACATATGTAGAGGCTATTGTTACATCAAGTACCTCCTTCCTATTTCTTGTGATGAAGGTTGGTTTATTCCCTACATTCAATGTGTCCAGGTTGTTTGCCAGCATGAATTGTAGTAGTGATTCGCCTCTAACGTTGTTGTCGGTGCTTCCCCAGATGGTGTGGTGTGCATTCGCATCGCACCCAATGATCAGCTGCAGTCCTTTTATGCTGCAGTCCCTCACCAGTTTTTCCACAGCCCTCGTAGGTGGTGGTTCAGGATCATCCGAAGGGAAGTAGGCCGATCCGAGTACTAACTCCCTCGTCCCACTACCATCTTTCATCCTGATTTTGATGGCCGTTGAATCTCTAGAACAGAAGTTTGTCAACGGCAATATTTTTAAATCATTTTTAATAAGTATACAGGTTCGAGGGGTCACGGCCGATCTGCTATAAATTAGCTCTCTGCTCGTCCCCCCCAAACCCATTATTTTACCATGTCCTATCCATGGTTCCTGTATAAGGGCCACGTCGAATCCCTCCATAGTTACAGTAAGTACTGCCGAGGCTACCTTACTGTGTTGGAGGTTCGTCTGGATGACCCTTATCCTTCCCTTCCTTCTTCTTTTCCAGGGCCCTGAAGAGTACCTTTCCGAGCCTGTAATACGCTCGGAAGTGCATCCTCTCCAGTGTCCTGAAGGAGACCTCGTCCACGGAGAAGACTAAGGTCTGTCCTGCTTCCCTCTCCGTGTTCCTGTTTACCAGGGTCCATTCCTGCGTACGTAGCTCCATGTTTTGGAGTTGTAGACGCCGCCTGAACTCTGATGGCTCTTCTCTGACTGCCCCAGGGACGAAGACCAACACCCTGTGGCGGACGGGGAGGTCCCTGAAGTTGACAACAGTCAATTCAGCCCCCTCCCATAGCCCCCCAAGGGAGCCGACCGTTTCCCTGAGCCAG
This sequence comes from Phaedon cochleariae, assembly GCA_918026855.4. NCBI lineage: Eukaryota > Metazoa > Arthropoda > Insecta > Coleoptera > Chrysomelidae > Phaedon > Phaedon cochleariae. The sequence goes on from OU896707.1 coordinate 27,295,585, forward strand.
TTAAGGCTGCGTTCGTTCGCGCAGGTCACCGATAAGACCCCTGCGCTGAATCCGCTCCTTTCGAATTGTGCTGCACCCTTGCTCCCTGATGGAGCCGCGTAGAGTGCATCCACAATTGCATTCTGGACCAGTTCTGCTTGCTCCTGGTTCAGTGATACGTCCGGGTGTCGTCTGTCGATCACGGCCACCCGGATTCCTCTGGTCATGTCACTGTAGGTACCAGTCGACACGTTCGTGTTCCTGGCCCTCTTGACATTTTGGTTCTTGGGAGGGGTCTGGGAGTCAGATCGGGGTCTTTTTTGTTTCCCTCGCTCTTGATTCCTCCTGCTCCCTCTGTTTTTTTGTTCTCAGATTTCCTCCTGAGCTGAGCAGGTGGTTCTGCCGTCCACGTCCCGGCTGCCATTTTCCTCTCTTTCAGCTCCTTTTTTCGCTGCGCTCCAGAGAGTTTCTTCACAAGGTCGATTTTCTTGATCCCCTCGGTTATTTTACCAGTGTCCTTGTTAACTGCCGATTGCTCGACAGGCCCTGCCACTGGTGGTACGGTGAGGTCGTCCATTTGCATGGATCCCTCCCCGTTGTCGTTATCACTGTCTACGGCCATTACTTCCCTGACAGTGATATTACCCGAGTCTGAGTCGGAGTTATCCGATCCCTCCTCGGGTCTTTTAGGTTTTTTTTTATTTTCTCTTTGGTCCATATTGATCCCACGAGTAAGGGGGAAGGGGTTGGTCCAGCCCTGTGGTGCCCCCTGCACAGGGCTAAGGCTGTTTACTCTGGGATGTCGCCCTGTTTCCCAGAGGCCCCGTTACCGACACCATTCCTCGGTGCCATCCATCCATCGCCACGGGTTCCCACAGCTTGGATTAGGTTGCCAGAGCCTCGTTGACCAGTCCTCGACCACCTAGACAAACATCAGCAAATCGCCCCATCCCTGCCACAGATGTCCACAAATTGTCCCATCTAGTCCAGAGATAGCAAAGATGGTCCCGAAATGCTTCATCCGTCGAGCGGCCGCGGTCTGTCCTCCCCACACCACTTGATGGGGAGGTTGGGCTTGGAGGGGAAGAGGAAAAGAGAAGTTGGCCAAGAAAGGCCGATAGAAAGATTGAAAATGGAAGAGAGAAGAGGATATCACCCAAGACGAGTTGAAGTATGGTGAATATCCGGCTAGGGTACCTCGGGTTCACCATTCCCGTACTCACAAGTTGTGAGCCCCTGAGGGGATCGCCAGAGCCTCGTTATCAATCCGCGGCCACATAAGCAGATTTTCACAAATTGCCTCATCTTCGCACTCAGATGTCCACAAAACTGTCCCATCTGAGTGATGATAGCAAAGATGTTCCCAAAATTCTCAATCTGCCGAGCAGCCGCGGCTTGTCCTCCCCGCACAATGGTGAGGTTGGGCTTTAGGGGAGAAGGAAAAGAGGAGAAGTGACCAAGGGAGGCCGATGAAGAAAAAGATTGGAAACTGAAGAGTGAAGAGGATACCATCAAAGACAAGTTGAAGATTAATGAGTATCCGGCTAGGGTACCTCGGGATTGCCATTCCCGTACTCACAAGTCGTGAGCCCCTGAGGAGAAATTCCATATGTAACGTTGCACTGATATTGTTCGTAGTTGATCCATGTAATGTTGCAATTTCAATGAGAATATATAGTTGATGCAATATTGCTATTGAACCTTAATTGAAAGGGTCATTTTGTAACTCACAAACAATTTGTCAGTAAGTTTTTCTGTTATATCGTCAACACGAATATAGCAGCAAAATAGATACAATATTGTATTTTCATATCACGGAAGAAGTCTTCACAATATATTGTGGCAATATTTTGTAACATTACATGTTTAGTGGGTGATTCATTTTGTGACTGCTGTCAGGTTTATGATTCTCAAGAGATCATAATATAATAATTATACACCTTATAATTACTTTGTGCACATTTTATTCATCAGTCTTACAGTTACCGAGAACCTTGTCATTCGGCCGACAACTACGTTAATACGCGTCAGACCAGACAATACAATCCTGTCAAGATATGGATATGAAACCATCAAAGTCAATATGAATACAGGTGACACAGGACACTTGGAAACAAAACAAAACCACAGAACATAACCATAACAATTGTAATAAAATCCGATATCGTCGCGACAAGGGGTGTGTAAATATCTAACCTGCCAAAGTCGTCCAAACTACCCCTGACGGACTATAGGATTATATCTTTTAAGTGGTTGAAAGCTGGTAATTCTGCCACCAGATCAGATTTGACGTGCCTACGTCGCGTTCTGATCAAACGAATGAATATATGGGGAAAGAGTCCCCTCACCGAACATAGACTCCCCAACTCCAACTGCTTCCAGGCTACTGGTCCAATTGGTGCCACCAGATTTTGTCTCCGGGATGACTAGATTCCACCACTGCTTCACAAATGCGTGGATTTATAAAAAATTAAGGGATGGGGTTGACTTTATGAATAAAGATACCAAAATTCACTGAACATAACTCTATTCAGTATATAAAAATATATAACGACCAAAATTAAACAATAAAATAGAAGGAATTTAGAAAACGATAGACAAAATTTAACAACTTCAAAATTCTTACAAAACTGACACTGAGAACATCTCAATTGTCTCCCGATTTACGACTATATTTTCCAGTAGAAGGAAAAACTAAAATGCCCACATTTAATTGTTCCTCCTAGGGAACCTCGTAGACAAAAATAAAATCAAAACATAAAATACGCATTTACTAAATAGCAAAGGGAACCCAATATTCAGCACCCTGATGGCATTCAAGCAGTGCCCTATCTCAACCTGCTCACCCTGTAATTTCAATAATGAACCAACCAAAATTCTACCTAACTTGCTAGGTACTAACCCTTTTACCCGCAACGCAGAAGTTTCTTCCAGTAATGTCCAAAAATAACGCACAAAACTCAGTACAATTTTACGTCACAAATATACTATTATTATTTTCACAAAACGAACTAATCAAATAAAATTATAATCTCGTGAACCGACACTATTAACAGAGCTCACAATTTGACCGATTTTTCGACGTTCCGATTCTCGCGAACGACGCCTTGACCAAAGAAAAATCTTTTCTAACGACGCCCCAATTACAACTCTTCGCGACCGACGTCCCGACAAACTCTTTGCGAACCACGTTCAAAAATCCAAACTCCTCGCAACCGACGTACCGACTCAACCCGTTGATAGAACGACGTCCCCCAATTCCAACTCTTCGCGACCGACGCCCCGACCAAACTCTGAGAACGACGTCCCCAATTAGGACTTCTCGCGACTGCCGTACCGACCATACCCCAATTAATTTTATTTCTTGATCTCTCCCCGTCCAACTCTCAAATTGCTGATTTCGAGTTTTCCCTCTTCGCGCTCCTACAACTCAGCCAATCATAGCCTCTCAGCCCATTGTTACTTAAATCAAAGTTATAGTACTGATGACGCCATCTAGCTTATCTTGGTCACACCATCGCGAATTCCCTGACAGATACCGTACAAAAACCGTAATTGGGCCGGTATTCTCGTTCTCACCGGCTCTATGGGATCAAATTCAAGTAATCATTAAACCGCGAGATGTCGCTAGTAATCAGATTTCATGCTTTAATTCTCGTAAATTTTGTTATGCTCGCCCACTGAGTTACGATCAGCAACCTTTATTTGAATCTCGTTCCCACCGAGCTTATCACCTGGAGACGCTGACTTAATCAATAATTTTCGATAAGGCACTTCTTTATTGAGATTAACAATAACTTGATTCATAATCGAGGTTCATATTGAGTTACTGAATAATATTCCCAAGAAACTAATCTGGAAGATATGAAATTATAACTTGAATTTATTTAGCCATATTCATGATCCCTTTGCTATCCTTCGAAATAATTCTGAAATGCAATATACTTAAGTACTCAGATAGTCAGTTACCTAAATCTAAGTACATAACACCTACAGGGTGTTACAATACTTCCCCCTTTGAAAAAGTTTTGGGTTAGTAGCCATAACTTTTCCTCGTTTTAAGTGCTCATTGACAATTGAAGCAACGCTACTGAAAATTCCGATAGCTTCAAAATGTTTTCAGTACAACCTGTAACTTAATCAACATTCAGTGGAGTTGCTCAACAAGCAATGTTTGGGGTTCCCTAAAGAAAATATTTTCTAATATCTATTACATCATAACAAAGCTTCCCTAATGGATTACAAAAACTAAAATCAATTCATAATCTAACACAATGAGCGGCAATAAGAGGCCCTTACATTCACTCCCGATTTGAATTTCACGACACTATGGTTCCGCAACTATTTTCCATTGGCTACCCCTCCGATGATATTGATATTGAAGGGATCTCCCTATGTGTTCTAACTACCCTTGTCGGTCAGCAGGGCACTATTTCAGATATACGCGCGCGTCAATAGTGTATTTACAATCATTTCAGTCTCTAGTATAATCAAAAATATAGTATGTCGCACTGTAAGTTCATTTTGTCATTAATGTCTTTTATTTCTGACAGTGACATTATAAGCTTATATCGTCATAGTTACGATATCTATTATGAGGGTCATAACTCCCTTGGGATGTTATAGATGCTATAATTCCCTCTAACTAAAATTGAATAAGAAATGCATAGCAACAACCACGCAGTAACGTAGCAATAAGGAATCTCCTATTCGCGGTAGTCAAGATCATCATCTGACGTTCTGATGACATTGAAACTATACGGAAAAACATGTCTAACTTCCAATCGGAAAGGTATCTAATGAATGAAATCAGTCAGAAATAAAATTATCTATGTATCACGGGAATTACTGAGCCTCAATAACCTCAGGCAATTGCTGTCCCTCGGGCCAGAGGCCCTCGGGACGCAAACTTTGCCATCGGTAATTAAGGCCCTCATGATTCCCTTAATACATAAATAACTATTATAGTCTTTCAGTTGCACCGTTAAACCGTCCTATTTTTCAACTTCACGCTCAGACCAGTGCCTTGTCGGATTCTGCAAATCGGGGTAGATGCTTGGTGATTGGACGCTGACATTATGTCGGGGTACAGTAACATTTTCTGTAGTTGATGGTGATTCGTTTTGTGTAGGTCGCTCGGGTTGCTTCCGTTGTATCACCCACCAGGTTAATGTATTCCATAAACTCGCCAACAATGATACTCCGCACCCTATGGTTTGATACAGATGTATACCATTTAGGATGACACCTACGGTGTATTTCACAACTCTAAATATATAGTAGAATCCGATTAATCCACTCATAAAAATTCCGATATCCGAAAACCATCCCCATAGCTGCTTCATTGTAGATTCGGCTAACATTTTCATTTCTCTAACGTTGAACAAGTTGAGCGTTGTGAGTCCTTGTCCTTCTGCTTCGAGTCCGGCTATCCTTCTGGCTATTATATTCTCAACAGCCTTCCGTTCATTACCGAATGTCAAGATTCTTTGAACTTTAGATATTTCATCTTGAGTATACAATCCTTGAGTCCCCAAAGGTTGTATTGGAGCGAACTCCAACTCGTATTCTAGGTCAACTGCTAATTCTCTCGGTGGTCTCTTGATGATTGGGTAAGGTGTCAGCCCTATCCATTCGTTGTCCAAATAGTAAAGTGGAGGAGTTAATCCATTACAGTCGATCTCCTCGGCATAGTCCTGAATGATCCTAGTAATAGGTGATATGAATTTCGACTGGTTATTAACTTCCACGGGTAATTCATGGTAACAACGATCGGTTCGTCTTATCGTCACTACTTTAGGGACACATCTCATTATGTATAGTACCTCTCCTAATACTCGACCCACATGTCCTCCTTCCTCCTGCAGGATCTGGCTGATTGCGTATGGCATTAAAGGTGCCATTAAGAGTCTATTCCTCAATATCTCACGTCGTACTTGACATCGTCGATGGATTGTGTTAATATACAGTTTATCCAATCCTCTCTTATACGACTGTTCCACATACAGAAACTTACTATTTACATATGCCATCAGATCGGTATTTTCTGTAAGTATATTCATTGAAGGCATAATATCTCTTCCGGTGCTGGTTTCGACCACTATAATTCTAGGATGTTCTGTCTGCCATACATCAATATTGCATAACATCATCCTTTTGGTAAACGTCAAAGCAAAAATTTTCGTTTCACCTTCGACCACCAAATATTTTTCATTCGTCACTCGATTCAATACTGTTTCTGCGTGTCCCTCATATAAAAGGCTCAAGTGGCTGTCGCAGGTCGTTGAGAAATCACTGTCCCATACACTTTCTCCCAATATAGTATCGAAACAGTATCCTTTCATGAAGGGACAAGTTACACCTCCCTGTAAGCTAATCTCATTCTCGTTGAGATTGACTTTGGCCTCGTAATCCCTAGCTTGTATTTTCACGCTGGCCATGATGACAACATCTTTCCAGGTTCGTCCATTTTCGTGGTATATTGTTCCGTCACATGATCCAGTAGCATCTACCGATCCCAAGATTGTTAGTGAAGCGGTAGTCGATCCATTCATCGTTATCTGCCCAATATCCTGTTCATAGAGTTTCAGTGCGCGATAGCGATGAAGTAGCCTGCAATCTTCTGCTCCCAGCTTATCCACATAACTTGAAATTCCTCCCTCCACCAAAGACGAGTGACTATGCATCCCACAGTGATACATTATACGGGTTGTTTCCACTAGGCAAGTCCATACATGTTGATGTCGAATCTCGTTACGTTGTACCACTTTTACAATCGCGGACGTACTCAAATACGCGGATTCCGGTTCCGGACACTTCTTTACGTTTCTGAGAGAAATTATCGAAATGTTCACATTCGGCTCACTGCAATCATATGCGATTGTCCCGTTCACCGAGGCGAAATAGTGCATGACCAACAAGGTAGCGATCACCGGGATATTCATTGTTGTGCTGCCCCTCTCCATGACGTCTAGCTGGAACGGATGCTCGTCTTCGCTGGCACCTACACAATACCTCACTTCAGTAATATAAAATATCTTTCGAATATACACATCATATATATCTCGAATTGGGTCTTTTCATAAATTACTTAACGGTAACCTAAGCAACTACGATACCTGTCTGGGCCAGAAGTAATTAATATGGATCATAGTTTCATGATCTCATTAAACCTACTTGAAGAGTGTTAACCCCGTGCCCTTCAAGTTTCGGCACTCCTCTGACTCATTCAATAAATCCTTACTAATCTTTCACATTCGCTTCCATCCATTCATTCATATCTTTCACCTAATTATCCTTTCCAACCATTTCTAAAATTTACTTAGCCACTAATCATCAAACAATTTTTACACCCATATCCTTTCACTCTGATTATGTTATAAGTCCAACCGATGTGGTGGTCTTCGAATACGACTTGATCTCCTTAAAGGCTGAGGTTCCTCTATTTCTTCCTCAGAATCACTTTCTATTTCCACACCGTTATCTCCCTCATCAGTGTTTCGGTGTAAGTCTATCCAAAGTGGGGGAATAAGAACTCTCTTATTCTTCTGCACAGAGGCACTCTGATCCTTCAACCCAATCTCTTCAGTATTTTCTATGTCTTCTTCGCTGCTGCTACTCCAGTTTTCTTCAATCTCTGGTTCAAATGTCGAATACGATTTCAATCTATTCACATGCACTACCTGTTCATCCCTTCCTCCTATCAATTTCACTCTATAGGTAACTGGTCCTATAATTTCTATTACTTTATAGGGACCAACCCAGGGTTTCACGAGTTTCTTCGATATACCTGGTTTTACATGCATACTTCAGAGGTATACCCGATCTCCTAGGTTATATGTTCTATCCTTCGTTTTTTTATTGAACTGCTTTGCTCGTACCTCTTTGGCTTTCTCTGATATCTTCAGTGTACGGGAATACACCTCTTTGAGTCTTTCCGCTAATTCCGAAGCGTAGTTTTCTGCACAATCGTATCTGATTCGTTGAGGTCGAATGAAACCCTCTACCGGCAAGACTTGCTCACGTCCATGCAATAAGAAGAAAGGAGTATACCCTGTCGAGATATGAACATTTCCACGATAAGCCATTAACACTACTGGAATCCATGTATCCCAGTCTCGCTGATTATCCGCTATATAGTGGGACAGCATGTCCTTGAGAACCCGATGCATTCTTTCTATTTGCCCATTCGAAGTAGGGGCATAACTTGACGTCTGTATCTTCTGGATGCCCAATATTCCACATACTCCTTTGAATAACCCAGACATAAAATTTGTTCCTCTATCCGTTGAGAGCATTCGAGGTGCTCCATGTCGGCACACAATATATTCGACAAAGGCTCGCGCAATTGTCTCTGCTTTTTGATCTGGCAAGGGGATGGCTTCTACATACTTTGTGAAATAATCTTGAAAGGTCAGCAGGTAGCGGTTTCCATTCCAAGAAGTTACCAAAGGACCAACGATATCCATGGAAGTCAATTCCCATGGTTCATAGGCTGTTGTAAATTTTTGAAGAGGTGCCTTTTTCTGATGTGGTGAAGTTTTTCGTTTATTACAAGACTCACAAGCTGCTACGTATCTTCCAATTTCCGTATTCATGTTGGGCCAGTAAAATCTCTTCTTAATACTCCACAAGGTTTTCTGTTGCCCCTGGTGTCCTGCCATTGGTGAGTCATGAAAGTCTTTGAGTACCTTTTTCACCATTCCTCTTGGTACCACTAGTTTTTCGTCTTCGTCAGCATCGATTTTGTAGAGTATTCCGTCCTTATCAACGTAATAATCTTCATTTTTCCCATCTCCTACTTCTAGTTGAGCCATTATTCCTTGACAGAATGTATCACGACGTTGTGCCTTTTCCAACATTTCTCGATCCCAGTGTGGTTCCATCACTATACTTTCCTCCACTAACCAAATAGGTTTCTCAATTATACATTTTCCATTGTATACCCTTATCTCAATATCTGACCCATAAAAAATAAATTCTATCATTTCTGCCACTTTTTCCCAATTAAGTCCATCCAATCCACATCCAAGCTTTGGTATTGCTAGAAACTTGTCGTGATTTGTCTCGCAACAGACTCTGAGTTCTTTCAGAGTCTCCCATAGGGTATTATAGGTTGGTTTTTCATAATATGCACTCTTAGTGACTAAGTAGTAGATATTCCTTTCCGGGAGCAATAACATTGCTACCTCTCCTATGCCTTTTCCTTGTTGCAACAGAGAATCTACAGAGCCATATCTCTCCTTGAATGTCTTGGCAATTCCAGCTCCCATTGCCAAGTCCTTAGAAACACAGTGAGCTAACGCCCAGTTTTCAGGTGAGGTGAATAAGTCTCCTTTCTGATAGGTTAATTTGTGCATCCTCGGTATTTTATGTTTTTTTTTATACTCCTCAAATTCCTCATATCCCAAATTCACGAAATTTTTCTCCTTATTATACATTCTGCTGAGGGCATCAGCATTTCTATGGAGTTTTCCCTGTCGGTGTATAATCTCAAAATCATACTCTGCTAAGGCTAGAGCCCATCTAGTCAATCTGGAACTTGGATCTTCCAAGGTTAACAACCATTTCAAAGGCCGGTGATCAGTGATGACCGTAAATTTCTTTCCATACACATAACAACAAAACGTTTGTATCCCATACATAACTCCAAGTAACTCTTTCTCTGTTGTTGTGTAATTTAGTTCCGCCTTTTTGAGCTTTCGGCTAGCGTAGGCTATAGGTCTCTCATATCCATCACGCAGTTGGCTCAGTACTGCTCCTACTCCTAGTCCCGAGGCATCTGTCGCCAAAATGAAGGTTTGTTCAAAATCTGGGAAAATCAATACCGAGTCGTTTCGGGATCCGGTAGAATTCCTTCCTGTGAAATTATATGCCCCAAATATTTTACTTTCTTCAACATAAAATTACACTTTTTTGGCTTCAATTTCACATTTGCCTCGCTTAATCTTTCGAACACTTTCTCTAATTTATCAATGTGGTCTTTTCCACCTTCTGAATTGAAAATGATGATATCATCTAAATAAACCATACATAATTCTGGAGTAAGCCCTGTCAAGGTCATATTCATGAATTGCTGAAATGTCGAGGGTGCGTTCACGAGTCCGAAAGGCATTTTGGTATACTCATAATGACCTTGGAAAGTGCTGAATCCTGTCAAAGGTATTGACTGTTCATCCATGTCGATTTGATGATATGCTTCGGCTACGTCTATCACTGAAAATAACATATTATTTCCCGCCTTGTATCCTTGAATCAGATCTGAAATATTAGGTAGCGGATAGTACTCCTTCTTCGTTATGTTATTGAGTCCTCTGTAGTCGATACACATCCTGACTTTTTCTTCTCCATTTGGAAGTCGTTTGGTAACCAATACTACAGGCGCCGACCACGGACTACATGATGGCCTTATAACTTTGGTCTCTAGTAAACGTTCTATTTCTTTCTCCAGCACCTCTCTCTGACGATAAGGTATTCTGTATGGGGCTTTACAAATGGGCTGTGCACCTGGTATTAAAGTCAGACTGTGTTTCACTTTGGTCGTACTAGTTAATTCTTCATCGTCGTCCCTGAAAAGATGTCCATACTTCCTTAATAACTTATAAAGTTCTTCCTTGATTCCTTCTTTCAAATGCTGCAGTTCGAACCCACTTTTGATCCACTCATCGTTCGAAAAATCAAATTTACCAATTTTCGAACCAGAGGGGTCCATGGGAGATATTTCTTCACCTAACATAGCTTTGCCAATTCTCTGACCCTTCTTCAGCTTGACTTCTTTCCACGATAAATTCATTATCTTCACTGGAATCTTCTGTTCATTCCTCACCACTGTGCGAGCTACGTGTGCTTGAGGATTTCCTATATCGCAGGGCTCGCAAACTAGTACATCTCCCTTAATGGCCATCTCCAAACTTCCTCGCACGTTAGCTTCTGTTCTTGGAGGAATCACCAGATCATCCATAGTAATCAAAACAGATTCGGTTATTTGTTCGTCTACTGTTGCCGGAAAATATTCTAGAATGGTCAGGAGCTTGGTGTTTTCTCCGTTAGAGGAAACCATCTCAGTGTCTTCCAGTTCCGGATGAGGTACATTCACATTCACATTATTTTTCTGCAACTTGATTTCCTCAGTAATTTCGCTCCGTGACTCCTGTGTGCGAATCAACTCAGCATTGTCAGCCTCATCAACAAACTCCAATGTTTTCGTAAGACTTTTTTCTTCTCCCAGCGTCTCGACAACCTTGATCCTTTGATATTCTTCTTCGATGAGGTGTACGTCCAGCTGTTCTCCAATAAATTTCTGGTTCTCCTCCAAATTTTGATGCTGGGCATCCATATCTCTCTCATGTCCTTCTGTGAACTGATTTTCATCACTATTTACGGTTGAATTTTCCATTTGCGGGCTATGAACTTCATCTGTCGTGGATTTTTCACAGTCCGTAGAGTTCTGACTCAGTCTTCTGAAACTGCCAAAAAATGTCCTCACTCTTTGAAGTCAGCCTGTCCAATTATCCTCGTACTTGCATTGCAAAGAATATGGAACGCTCCTTACTCTTTGCCTATTGAAGATGCGTGTAGAATACACATTTGGCTTTCTAGATTGGGTTATATGCCAAACAGACGAATGCTTCAAAATTTCCTCATAAGAATACATTCGTATTGATTTTCCCCATATCTTCAGCGTTGGTGGATCTTCGAATGAGATTAGAGCCCTATTTTCTGCCAAAAAATTCCTACCTAATAATACCTCCACTCGTCCCAAAATTGAGTCCTCACATACAACCAATTGTGTTTTATTTTCTCTCAGATCCTCACCCTCAAAGCCCATTGACACCAATGCTGTGCCATAGATTTCCAGTTTATGTCCTGTCACTCCTGTCAAAAAAATGTCATCATTGCCCTCAAAATTGATTTGTTCTTCCGAGAATATACATCTACGAGCCAAGCTGATGACAGCACCAGTATCCACTACACATTTACAAACTATGTCATTAACTCTTAATACTACTATACAGGGTGATTCAAAAGTAAGCGGCATCCTTTCAGAGGCGTATTCCTTGCATGAAAATAAGGCAAAAAGTTCCTATTGATAAGGATCCGAAAATGCTTCCTAAGGGAGCTACGGCCCTTTGAATAGGACACCTCAAAGACGGTTTTTTCTCTATAACTTTAAAATCCTTCACAACAAATTTTTAAAAATTGGTGTACGGCATAAACATTCGATGGTAAATAGGACTCCGTATTCGAAATAATTTCCAAACGAAATCACAGTAACCTGAATATCCGGAGAAGAAGGGATATTTTTACACTTACCCTCTCCCGCATGTGACGCCCCTGAATGAAATTCTGAAATTTCGAATACGGAGTCCTATTTACCATCGAATTTTTATGCCGTACACCAATTTTTAAAAATTTGTTGTGAAGGATTTTAAAGTTATAGAGAAAAAACCGTCTTTGAGGTGTCCTATTCAAAGGGCCGTAGCTCCCTTAGGAAGCATTTTCGGATCCTTATCAATAGGAACTTTTTGCCTTATTTTCAAGCAAGGAATACGCCTCTGAAAGGATGCCGCTTACTTTTGAATCACCCTGTTATATGGTATATTGTCTGAATCAGAAAAAACCTCCGGAATTGTCCTGAGTAGCATGTTCCTTTGATTTTCCAATTCTGCATCTGCTATCCTTACAGATTGTCCATTATTTATATTCCCCTTTGGACCTCTACGCGTATCGCCGCCTATTCGGGGTTTAATAGGAGGCCACTTCAGTTTAAAGACTGTTGGGGGGGATTTGCCCTATCACTTCCTTCAGTTGCAACTCCTCCCCTTTGATGACTCGGTTCCTCCCTTGGGTATCTTCCTACGGTGGTAGCCCCCCCAGCTCCTCTGGTACGTTCTGTTGGATGCCATGCGATATTTCCTCTCTCCTCCCCCCGAGCTTGCGAATCATTTCGAACCCTCTCTTGGTCCCAATGGCGAACCCGCCCCCTACTTAGAATTCCTGAATCCCAACTGACGTTGCTTGGACCCCTACTTAAGTTGCTTGGACCCCTACTGAAGTTGCTTGGACCCCTACTGAAGTTGCCTGGAACACCCCTATTTATTGGTGCCCTGCACTCGCGCGCCCAATGCCCAGAACCCTGACATCGAAAGCATTTGTTGTCCTCGGTAGTCTGCCTTACTATAGTCCAGCAGTCTCTTGCCTTGTGACCTCGTTTACCACAAGAAAAACATTCACCTGTAGCCTGCACCTGTCCGATACGTGCGCTGATGGGTCCTTTACCTTGCATCATGAAAACGGTAGTCTCCTGCAGCTTGACTAACTCCTCGGCTTTTTCCAAATCCAAATCATCCTTCAGTAGTAAAACCCCAGTTTCTTTCAATAACTCCCTCCTCAGTCCCATTTTAAATTGATTCAACAACAAATTCTTATTTTTCTTCCTTAGGCCAGCTGCTTCCTCTGGAATAGACCCCTGAAGATCTTCTTGAAGCACCTCTGCTCCAAGGAGACGAAGTCGCGTACAAAAAGAAGACACATCCTCGTCATGCCTCTGATATCACCTACTCAAATTTAACTGGTTTTCACCCGGTAACCTGATAGGAGCAAATTTTTTTATCAATTTATCCTTAAAATCATCATAATTCAATGTATCAAGTAGAGGATCCGATTTAAAGTAATCATACGCATCACCCTGTAATTTAAATTTAAAAAGTTTCAATGTTTCTTCCTGTGTCCAGCCGTCTAGCCTAGATCGCTGCTCCAATCTCTCAATATACCTCGCTGCGTCCTTTCCTGAAAAATCATCTAGGGTTGTCGCAATCATCCCTAATGAATAAACTGCCGACATTCTCACAGGAGCAGGCATTTGGCCAATCCCTCCTGTACCGCCTGTAGGGTTAATTATAGGGGCTGGACTATTCCCAGCACCTGGAGCTGCTTGTGCTCCTGGATCGGGCATGGTAAAAAAAAATAATAATAATAGCAACAAAGCACAAACCTGTTATCGACGTAGAGGGTTCCCTTTTCCTACCCTGAAATTCCCTAGCGTGATTAAACTAGCGTACACCCTGAGAAATCGAACACCCTGAACCTCAAATCAAAATGACCTTCAAATATTACTCAATGTATTAACTAGATCACCCTGTATATTTCCAGGTGAAGAACCCCCTTTTTTTCCATTTAAAAAAAAAATCAACAGTCAGCAGACACAAGATATCTTGGTTAACACAAATTAATCACGAGAATCTCAGTTATTTTTCATAATACAAGAATAAAAAAAAATTAAAAATAATTCAATTGGTATATCTTTCTTGCCCTATATTTTCTATCTCCAATAACGGATCGACCAGTTTGAATCTCCCCCCGATATGATGCCTTTAAAATATTAGTTGTAAAACTACCTAAATTTTTTTTTCCACCCCTTTTTTTTATCTAATTCAACCCCCTAACCTTCCTAGATAAAAATGCATCCCGTTTCTAGTTAATATAAATTGAAATCGAGAAAACCTACGCCGAAATTAATTAAAGAAAACAAAATTTTCCAACCCCTATTTTTTTTCAACCCCCTTAAGAGAAAAGACATCCCACCGCTGCCACCACTGTAATAAAATCCGATATCGTCGCGACAAGGGGTGTGTAAATATCTAACCTGCCAAAGTCGTCCAAACTACCCCTGACGGACTATAGGATTATATCTTTTAAGTGGTTGAAAGCTGGTAATGCTGCCACCAGATCAGATTTGACGTGCCTACGTCGCGTTCTGATCAAACGAATGAATATGTGGGGAAAGAGTCCCCTCGCCGAACATAGACTCCCCAACTCCAACTGCTTCCAGGCTACTGGTCCAATTGGTGCCACCAGATTTCGTCTCCGGGATGACTGTAGATTCCACCACGGCTTCACAAATGCGTGGATTTATAAAAAATTGAGGGATGGGGTTGACTTTATGAATAAAGATACCAAAATTCACTGAACATAACTCTATTCAGTATATAAAAATATATAACGACCAAAATTAAACAATAAAATAGAAGGAATTGAGAAACCGATAGACAAAATTTAACAACTTCAAAATTCTTACAAAACTGACACTGAGAACATCTCAATTGTCTCCCGATTTACGACTATATTTTCCAGTAGAAGGAAAAACTAAGAGGCCCACATTTAATTGTTCCTCCTAGGCAACCTCGTAGACAAAAACAAAATCAAAACATAAAATACGCATTTACTAAGTAGCAAAGGGAACCCAATATTCAGCACCCTGATGGCATTTAAGCAGTGCCCTATCTCAACGTGCCCACCCTGTAATTTCAATAATAAACCAACCAAAATTCTACCTAACTTGCTAGGTACTGACCCTTTTACCCGCGACGCAGAAGTTTCTTTCAGTAATGTCCAAAAATAACGCACAAAACTCAGTACAATTTCACGTCACAAATATACTATTATTATTTTCACAAAACGAACTAATCAAATAAAATTATAATCTCGTGGACCTACACTATTAACAGAGATCACAATTTGACCGATTTTTCGACGTCCCGTTCCGATTCTCGCGAACAAAGCCTTGACCAAAGAAAACTCTCTTCTAACGACGCCCCAATTCCAACTCTTCGCGACCGACGTCCCGACAAACTCTTTGCGAACCACGTCTAAAAATCCAAACTCCTCGCAACCGACGTACCGACTCAACCGGTTGATAGAACGACGTCCCCCAATTCCAACTCTTCGCGACCGACGCCCCGACCAAACTCTGAGAACGACGTCCCCAATTAGGACTTCTCGCGACCGCCGTACCGACCAAACCCCAATTAATTTTATTTCTTGATCTCTCCCCGTCCAACTCTTAAATTGCTGATTTCGAGTTTTCCCTCTTCGCGCTCCTACAACTCAGCCAATCATAGCCTCTCAGCCCATTGTTACTTAAATCAAAGTTATAGTACTGATGACGCCATCTAGCTTATCTTGGTCACACCATCGCGAATTCCCTGACAGATACCGTACATAAACCGTAATTGGGCCGGTATTCTCGTTCTCACCGGCTCTATGGGATCAAATTTAAGTAATCATTGAACCGCGAGATGTCGCTAGTAATCAGATTTCATGCTTTAATACTCGTAAATTTTGTTATGCTCGCCCACTGAACTACGATCAGCAATCTTTATTTGAATCTCTTTCCCACCGAGCTTATCACCTGGAGACGCTGACTTAATCAATAATTTTCGATAAGGCACTTCTTTATTGAGATTAACAATAACTTGATTCATAATCGAGGTTCATATTGAGTTACTGAATAATATTCCCAAGAAACTAATCTGGAAGATATGAAATTATAACTTGAATTTATTTAGCCATATTCATGATCCCTTTTCTATCCTTCGAAATAATTCTAAAATGCAATATACTTAAGTACTCAGATAGTCAGTTACCTAAATCTAAGTACATAACACCTACAGGGTGTTACACAATTACACATTTACAATGTTGCCAGAATGATACATTCCTGACATCTCCCTTTTTCACACAAAATAATATATTATTTATTTTTGATCATGTAATAAAATCTGTCAAATATTTTGGTTTTTTAATTATTTGACCTGACCTCGAATTTTGTTCACCAAGAGAAGATGCTCGAGATTGTTGAGAAGATCCAGGCTCTGTACTAGGTTTTCTCATAACTATTGATTTATTTTTATTAAAAT
>OU896707.1:27312760-27337758 GCA_918026855.4 Phaedon cochleariae
AAGAAATAACCAAGTCCCTAAGGAGCGAATGTTTTGTTGGTCTAATGGGAACCTAACTAACATGTCACTCAATAGTCTGGTTCATCAAAATGCAACAACTGAACAAGCGAATACACCAGGGAAACCCAGTTGAGCCTAATGAGAGCTCACATAAGTTATTCCAGATGTAATCAAAAGTTGAACATATTCAGCTGTCTGAAAACTCAAGCCTCCAACTGCAAAGGGAGTGAAAAGTTTAATGAGAACTTCCACAACCCATGGAATTGAATTATCAAGGAGCCACTCTTACTCTGGAATATGAAAAAACAAGGAAGAAGAAAGAACAGGAATATTGCTAACAAAATATCTGGCTACATTAAAAACAAAATTGAAAATGTCAAAATTTCTTACAAATCCAGCAATAATTTGAGTCAACACTTATGGGGGATTTATAAACTCAACTAAACTAAGAACTTGAATTAACAATTAGCAATCAACAATTTACATCTATAAGGATGCGTTTATAAACATCATTAACTGAAAATTTTGAATTGGGTCTTTTATTGTTTCGTGCTTGAGGTTTATAGTAAAGAAACCGTTCTGGGCGTTCTGTTCGGTTATGTTATGTTTGATAAAAAGGTTGATTTTCTTCCTGATGAAAAATATTTCATAATACAGGGATAGTTTAATCAAAATAATGGACGACGGAGAACTGATAGAGAGGGTGTCCCAGTTTAGACTACTCTATGGCAAGAGAAACA
This sequence comes from Phaedon cochleariae, assembly GCA_918026855.4. Classification (NCBI taxonomy): domain Eukaryota; kingdom Metazoa; phylum Arthropoda; class Insecta; order Coleoptera; family Chrysomelidae; genus Phaedon; species Phaedon cochleariae. The sequence goes on from OU896707.1 coordinate 27,313,501, forward strand.
TGGATCTCAAAAACAATGTCAAAAAGGAAAATGCTTGGCAAATGATAGCCACTATAATGGGAGTTACTCGAAAGTATTTTCATTAAAAGTGAAGTTAAATCTCTCCATAGACAAGATATATTTCATATTTTCGCGGTCTTTAATTCCTTAATGCCAATGTCAAAAAATATGATACCTTATGCGCATGCGTCGAATTCATAATTGTTAATTCTTAGTTGAAAAGATGAAAGATGGCCATCTTCTTAGTGTCAGGAATGTATCATTCTGGCAACATTGTAAATGAGTAATTGTTATGGATATGTTCTGTGGTTTTGTTTTGTTTCCAAGTGTCCCGTGTCACCTGTATATATATTGACTTTGATGGTTCCATATTTTGACATGATTGTATTGTCTGGCGCGTATCAATGTTGTTGTCGGCCGAATGACGAGGTTCTCTGTAACTGTAGACTGATGAATAAAATGTGCAACAAAGTAATTATAAGGTGTATAATTATTATTACATTTTGATCTCTTGAGAATCATATAAACCTGACATGGCGCTGCGGCAAAAAGTAATAATGGCAAGTTGAGAGAGACTGTTTGTGTTTCGGAAACAGAATTGTCGTTTTTGTTTCTTGGCCCTGAACTTGCAAGCCGGCATATTGAAGAGGCGTTGGAAGTGTTGGAACCACGAGCCATACCTGTTGTATCGTCAAACTTTTGTGTTTCGATTTGAAACTTTTGGTGTTTCAGTAAGATGGATAATCTAAAACAGCCCCCTAAATTGTCTCTAGAAGGGGATATGGGCAACAATTTTAGAAAATGGAAGCAACGTTTCATTTTGTTCATGAATGCTTCAGGAGTATCTGTGAGTGAATTCATGTCAGCGAAAAGGAAAGTAGCCATCTTGTTACATACCATTGGATCAGAGGTATACGAGATTTATGAAACTTTAGACATACCAGAAGATAATAAAAAAGACTGGGAAAAGGTTCTTGATGCCCTGGATAAACATTTTACGCCCACGTCAAATGAAACTGTGAACAGACATATCTTCAATACAAGAAATCAGAAAGAAGGTGAACCTATTGATATGTTTGTTACTGATTTGAAAAAGTTGAGTGCCAACTGCAATTTTGATACTCTGCGTGAAAGCCTAATAAGAGATAGGATAGTTTGTGGAATAATTGACCATAAAATGAGAGATAGACTACCTACTTAGAGAATCAAATCTAAGTTTAACACTTTGTATAAACATATGTAAAGCTGCTGAACTAGCTGATGCCCAATCCAAGAGGTTAACAGAAGAAAATACTGTTCATGGAGTAATGCGAAGAAATAATAGATTGAAGCCAGAAAAATTCACTAATATATCTAATAATAGGATGCCCAAAACTACCAGTGAAAGAGTGGATAATAGAGAACCTGACAGAACTGACAGAAGATATAGGAAACCTACTAATCAATCATGTTCTTCATGTGGATATTTTCATACCAAACATGAAAGATGTCCAGCATATAGGAAAATGTGTAATAACTGCAAGAATTGTAATCATTTTTCCAAAATGTGCAGATCCAAAAATGTACACATGGTGGAAGAAGAGTGTGATAGCTTCTCAGAGGAAGAGGAAGAATATGATCTTTTCATTTCAACAGTGCAGAAAGTGGAAGATGTAAGGAAAGTCGAAGCTGTGAAAGAATGGTACCAGAAAGTGCAAATAGGATCCAAACAAATAAACTGCAAGGTAGACACTGGTGCAGAAGTCAACATACTCAATAAGAAGGCTGCTGAAATACTAAAAGTTCAGGTTAGTCCATCAACTGTCAGATTAAAGAGCTATGATGGATCATTAATAAGAGTTATTGGGGTGGTAATATTGCTTTGTAGAATTGGAAATATGGAATATGATCAGGAATTTCAAGTGATAAATTTTGATGCTCCTTGTATCATTGGCCTACCATTTATTGAAAAATTCAATTTGCTGAAAAGGTTATATTCTGTGGACAGTGGAAACAAGTCTATTAAAGAGTTGGTCTATGAAAACAAAGAGTTACTTGGAGGCATAGGAGAGATACAGAATTATAAATATAAAATTAAACTCAAAAAAGACTGTGAACCAGTAGCTGAGGCACCTAGAAAAATACCCATAACAATAGAGGAAAATATTAAAAGGGAGTTAGACAAAATGGAACATTTGGAAATCATCAGGAAAGTCACTGAGCCTACTGAATGGGTAAATTCTATGGTGATTGTTAAAAAATCTGAAAACTCTCTGAGATTGTGCCTTGACCCACAGAATCTGAATGAAGCAATAGTTCGAGAAAGATAACAATTGCCAACATTTGAGGAAATAGCTTCCAAAATGGGAAATGCTTCAATATTTTCAATAATAGATTTCAACAAGGGTTTTTACCAAATCAAACTAGATGAGGAGAGTGAATTGCTAACTACATTTAATGCTGGGAAGTATGGTCGATACTGCTACAGGAGAGTCCCATTTGGACTTTGCTCTTCACCTGAAGTTTTCCACCGTGTTTTTCATGAGATATTTGGAAACTTGCCAGGATAGTAGTGATCTACATAGATGACATCTTGGTCTATGCAGATGATGAAGAGGAACATAAAGTGCGGTTAAGATCAGTATTTGAGAAAGCTCGAAAAGCGAATGTGAAGTTCAATAGAAATAAATGCAAGTTTGCATTAAGTGAGGTTAGGTATTTAGGTCATGTTTTTACTAAGGATGGTTTGAAGCCTGATGATGATAAAATACAAGCAATTTTAGATATTGAAGAACCTAAAAATAAACAGGAGCTACAAACCATTATAGGAATGATTACATATATTAGTAAGTTTTTACCAAATGTATCTAATGTTACTGATTCCATGCGCCAACTTTTGAAGGAAAATGTTGAATTTATCTGGTCTGAAAATGAACAGAGGGATTTTGAAAAACTGAAGTCAATGTTGACAAAAACACCAATTTTGAAATATTATGATTCTAAGAAATCTATAGTTCTATCTGTAGATAGTAGTAGCTTGGGCCTTGGTGCAGTACTATTGCAAGATAGCCTTCCTATTGCTTATGCTTCCAAGGCTCTAACAACTACACAAAAATTATGGGCTCAAATAGAGAAGGAGCTGTTAGCCATTGTTCATGGATGCGAGCGCTTTCACCAATACATATTTGGAAAAAAGGTTTATGTTGAAAGTGATCACAAACCTTCAGGAAACATTTTTAGAAAACCACTTAATGATACTCATCTTAGGCTACAACGCTTAAGATTGAGACTACAACCTTATGATATTATCGTTCAGTACAAGCCAGGAAAAGAACTTTTGATAGCTGATGCTCTTTCAAGATCATTCAACAAAAATGACAATGGTCTAACTGAGGTTGATCAAGATATTGAGCTTCATTTATGTATGGTGGTTGACAGCTTGTCCTTCTCAAATGAAAAATTAGAATTATTTGAGCAAGAATCTTTGAATGACCCAGATTTGACATTGTTAAGAAATTTTATTCAATTTGGATGGCCAACTATTTGTAAAATTCCTGAACATTTGAAATTTTATTATTCAATCAGACATGAATTGTTTGTTGTTAATAATTTGATATTTAAAGATAGGACAGTGGTTGTTCCAAAAAGCCTAAGAAAAGAAATGTTAAAACTTATTCATTACAATCATTTAGGGCTAGAAAAATGCAAAAGTCGGGCAAGAAAGATCCTTTATTGGCCACACATGGTTAAAGAAATTGAGGATGTAATAAAAAATTGTGTTACATGTTTAAAATTCCAGAGATCACATGGCAATGAAAAAATTTTACTCAGAGACATTGCTAATGGACCATGGGAGTCCCTAGGTGTTGATCTATTTTATTATAGAAGGAAACCATTTATTTTAATAGTAGATTACTTCAGTAAATTTATTGAAATCAAAGAATTACAAAATGAATCCACTGAGCAAGTGATAGCTGCACTTAAAACAAATTTTGCTAGATATGGTATTCCCTTTACAGTTCATAGTGATAATGGTCCACAGTTTTCGAGTTTCAAATTCAATGATTTTGCAAAAATATGGAAATTTAAACATGTGACCTCCAGTCCCTATTATCCTAGATCTAATGGAATGGCAGAAAGGCACATACAAATATTTAAAAATTTGTTGAAAAAAGCAGATCATAGTGGTCGTGACCCATACATAGCATTAATGGAGTATAGAAATACACCAATTGATAGTGAAATCAATAAATCACCAAGTGAAATTTTATTTGGACGAAACATAAATGCTTTCCTGCCAACTCCAGAGTCTTTCAAGAAAAATGATGATAGTGTTAAAATTTCATTTGGAAAAAAGACAGGACAAATGTAAATATTATCATGATATTAGACATCATAATAAACCAACAACTTTTGAAAAGGGCGAAATTGTCTATGTCAAAGATGATGTTCATAATATGTCACCTGCTACTGTTATTGGATCTGCTGATAGACCTAGAAGTTACAAAGTCAAATTGCAGTCAGGAAACACTGTGGATAGGAATAGGTATAGTTTGTATAAAGCTTCACCAAAAGAAGATTTCATCCTGGACTCTGATCGGAGCTCTGATATTAACGATGAAAAACGTTTTAATGAAGATTGTCATAACAATATAGTGTCTGATTTTTCTGATCATGATAAAAATCCAGAAAACAATTTTAATAATAATAAATCAATAGTTATGAGAAAACCTAGTACAGAGCCTGGATCTTCTCAACAATCTCGAGCATCTTCTCTTGGTGAACAAAATTCGAGGTCAGGTCGAATAATTAAAAAACCAAAATATTTGACAGATTTTATTACATGATCAAAAATAAATAATATATTATTTTGTGTGAAAAAGGGAGATGTCAGGAATGTATCATTCTGGCAACATTGTAAATGAGTAATTGTTATGGATATGTTCTGTGGTTTTGTTTTGTTTCCAAGTGTCCTGTGTCACCTGTATATATATTGACTTTGATGGTTCCATATCTTGACATGATTGTATTGTCTGGCGCGCATTAATGTTGTTGTCGGCCGAAGGACGAGGTTCTCTGTAACTGTAGACTGATAAATAAAAATGTGCAACAAAGTAATTATAAGGTGTGTAATTATTATTACATTATGATCTCTTGAGAATCATAAACCTGACACTTAGTTGTTGATTGTTAGTTTAATTGACAGATACAAGTTTATAAAACCCCAATGGGATTTCCATGTATCCATCTTTCTTAATTCTCAGTTGTTAATTTAATTGTTAGTTTAGTTGAGTTTATGAATCCACCATTAGTAAATAGAAAAGATAAGATTGATAAACTTTCAAAAAGTGGTATCTACAAATTGAATTGTGAAGATTGTGAAGCTGTCTATATTGGTAGAACATGTAACCTCTCAAAGTTCGCATAGGTGAACATTCAAATAGTAAGAAAAAATCTGCATTTGGACAACACTTGAGATTCAACAACCACAATTTCAGCCCCAATAAAAATTCAAAAATTTTACATGAAAGCAACTCCAAAAATTTCAATAGATTAGATTTTCTTGAAGACTTACATATTGACAAAGAATTACAAAACAACTTTGACTATTGTTCGAATACCCAGGTTAATTTGAACAGATCATATATTCCACTTCATGGAAGGTTAAAACAGCATAATAATCAATTCACTCATAATAATTTTTTTCACAGATTTATCAAGAACTCCTTTTTTCTCTATGATGATTTAATTAGATATCCAAATCAGCAATTTGTGCACTATCTTTCCAATCAGTTTTCCACAACACTGAGAACACCAATATGGTTTCTTTCTGGTTTTTTCATATTCCAGAGTTGTTGTGGCTTCTTGATGTTCCAATTTCATGGGTTGTGGAAGTTCTCATTAGACTTTTCACTCTCTTTGCAGTTGGAGGCTTGAGTTTTCATAAAGATTTCTGAGAATAACTTGTCATAAACCGGATTCTCAAACCTTTTTTGTGTCAATAGGTTGTCAGACAGCTGAATTTGTTCAACTTCTGATTATTTGTATTTTTTTTTACTTGTTATATATCTTATTATAATTTCATAATTGTATGTATAACATTATGTATATTGTTTATGTATCCCTATTATAAACAACTATGTTTCTTGGGGTAATAAAGACAATCAATCAACTTATGTGAGCTCTCATTAGGCTCAACTGGGTCTCCCTGGTGTATTCACTTGTTGAGTTGTTGCATTTCGATAAACCAGACTGTTGAGTGACATGTTAGTTAGGTTCTCATTAGGCCAACAAAACATTCGCTCCTTAGGGACTTGGTTATTTCTTCCCGAATTCATAATGTTTATCTTCATTGATATTTCATAATAAACATTCTTGATTTTCCTTTGACACATGTCATGTTTTGGATCTCATGTCATGCATGTCAAATTCCAATTTGCCTCCATTAGTTCAGTACGTTCAATGACAATCAAGGTCCGTCACTCATCAAGTTCACTACAACACGACATGTCGCAGCGACAATGGCTGCTTAACAAAATGTAATCCATAGTTTTCCCCCTTTTGGGAAACACATTTTAATTTGTTTGTAACGAATTTTACCTTAATGTCATTTGTTTTAAACTGGACCAGAAATATTTTTATGGACGAATTTTTCTGTTAGCCTGACGAGTAAGTAACCTCACTTTTATCATCTTCCAAATTCATATTTAACAATTTCAAATTTCGATTTCATATAATGTCTTTTTCAAATCAAAAGTTCATCAAAAAGTAACAAGTCACCAATATTTTTCGATTTTCACTTTTCCAGTATTGAACAAATATATAAAAAAAAAAATTCCAAAATATTTTTTCAAAATTTTTTTCGAATTTTCAATTTCAATTTCTTTCGAATAGCTAGAAGCAGATTACTTACTCACAGGTACGCACTGATGATGACTTAACAGTCGAAAGCGCTCTGCTACGAATATTGAATAAATTATTTTGTACGAAATATAAATCTTCGCGTCTCTGGCTGACAAATATTATTGACTTCAACATACTGCTTTCTATTTTCCAGATAATTTTCTGACCAATCGAATATTATTCCTCTGATACCTATTGAATATATTTTACTCAGTAAAATTTCATGATTTACAGTATCGAAAGCTTTACATAAATCTAAAGACAAGAGACCACATTTATGATTTTGATCAATTTTGAACTGAATTACCTCTAGAAATAAGGCTCCTGATAATTTTTCGATTTTGATGATATTATCAAGTAAGTATACGTTGCAAACAGGCTACGCCATTTGTTACGCCGAATGGAATTCTGGTGAACTGATATAGGTTGCCATCAGCTTCGAAGGCAGTGTATTGTTTCTCATCTTCTCTTATCAATATTTGATGGTATGCACTCTTGAGGTCAATAGTACTAAAGAATGAATATTCAGAAATATTCCGCACAATATTCTCAATATTTGGTAGAGGGTATGCATCTAAATGAGTGAAACGATTTATTGTTTGTGAGTAAACCACTACCATCCTTTTTTAATGATTATCATTCTTAGTCACCAATACCTGAGCACGCCATGGAGACTTAATTTCTTCTATAATACCTTCGGAAAGTAATTTTTGTATCTCTGTTGATATACATTTCGCATATTCATTGGAAAATATTCTTGATTTGGTTGTGACAGGCTTACAGTTGGGAGTATAGTGTTGGTGGATCTACTTTTACGTAAGCTAGGCTACACAATTTCAGAGTTGATTTTGATCCTCCGAAGTTAACTTCAATCGAAGAATGTTGTTTCAATTTGTCGTGGCCAATAATTATATTCGCGCAGAGGTCTTGTATTACAGACAACTTGACATTTGAATATTGATGTCCCAAAATGTTCAGATTGACAAAGCAGTGCCCAACAATTTCAGAATGCAAAGTGGTAGATGCCATGGAAATATAACTACTACTAGGAAACAATGGGATTTGAACCACCAGAAGGAAACTTTTATTTATATACGTTTCAGAACTACCAGTATCAACTAGAGCATCATCCATATGAATCCACCATTAGTAAATAGAAAAGATAAGATTGATAAACTTTCGAAAAGTGGTATCTACAAATTGAATTGTGAAGATTGTGAAGCTGTCTATATTGGTAGAACATGTGCCCAACAATTTCAGAATGCAAAGTGGTAGATGCCATGGAAATATAACTACTACTAGGAAACAATGGGATTTGAACCACCAGAAGGAAACTTTTATTTATATACGTTTCAGAACTACCAGTATCAACTAGAGCATCAGCAGTATGATTGTTGATCTGGACTTCGGTCAATCATTTGGATAAGCTTCTGGGGGCAGCAGTAATGAGATTAGTAGTTGGTGCAACGAACGCAATTGTAGGTTCACCTGTAGTTTTCCTACTTTGACATACTTTTGAGAAATGTCCCAGTTTCCCACAATTTTGGCAAATGTAGTTAAGAGTTGGACATACCTTTCTGTCGTGTCTCTTGTTTCCGCAGAAGTAACATTTTGACCACTTATTGATAGTAGGAGTAGTTGTTTGTTCATCGCATTCTGGGAGATCATTTTTACTTGGTGGAGGTGTTGCATTTACAAATGAAGTTGGACTTACATAGACCTCTGAATGTTTTTGAGCAGTTTCAAGAGACTGTGCTTGACTGATAGCCTCATGAAGTGTTAGATTATTATTCTCTGAGAGTCGTTGTCGTACCTGAACTGAACTGAGTCCACCTAAAAAAACTCCTTCATCCATAGAACAGCTAGGCTCTGGAATTCATTGCCTGAGGAAGTATTCCCAACAACATATAATCTCCAGGAGTTCAAAAAATATTCCACTACCTACCTCCTATCCCTATCCTCTCTAGGAACGCACGATGTTCTTTAAACATTATAGGGATTCGTTTTCGTGCGCTCCAAGCGATAAAAAAAATATAATCGTCTCGATTTTCATAGGCACTAACAGGCTTGAAGTTACAGTCCTTGCCTAATTGTCTCAGTGCATGGATGAAATGATCGATAGTTTCTCCTGGCTGTTGTCTTCTTGAAGTGAGACAGTATCTTGCGAACATTTCATTCTTCGGTTTCACAAACATCTCATTCAGTAACTTCTTGGCTTCAGAATAAGTCTTGCAGTCGACAATGTTTTCATATACGGAATAGCCAACATAGTTTATAAGGAGCTTCAATTTTCCTTCTTCATTAGCTTCTTCAACCGAGGATATGAAGTTTTCAAAAGTGGTTATCCAGTGTGTCCATTCCTTTGCAATTTTCGGAGAATCGCATTGAGGATCGAATATCTCAGGTAACTGAATGGATTGCTTTTGAATATCGCTTTCTTTTCATTATAAATTCTAACTTTTATATTTTCTATTACCAAGGAAGTTTATTTCTATTTACTGGGGAAATTATTTTTCTTCATTAGAAAAATCATGTGATTGATTTTCCTTTGGTGAGACAGCATGTGTTCTAACGTTATCTTTATCTTCACCTTTATCTTCGATTGGCAATATCATCGTAGTATAGAAAGGACTAGTATTAACCAATTGTATCTTTAAACTCATGAACAAGTATTTAATGAGTGTATTCTTGATTTTTCAGTAATCAAAAAGAAAATGTAGAACTTGTAATTATGAAATTAGTTTCTGTCGGATTTTTTCTGCTTTCAGTTTCATTGGAGCCTTCCAGATGTGTAATTATTCACGAGGTGAAAACCAAATTTGGAGGTATTAAAGCATTGGAGGCATTCTGATATGGAACTGACTGAATATTTTTAGTCTGAGGAAACGAGATTTTTTGAGCTGAATCCAGGATTGACTACGTTCTAAGGTGAGTAGCAAACTTTTATGAATTAAGACTTTTTGTCATCTCTGTTGTAAAATATTGCTTGCTCACTGAAGAACATGTCAATCCACTCTGTTGGCTAGAAAATCATGTTTTATAACAATTATAAGTTTGATTAAATAATTTGAAATTTGATTCATCTGCAACGATTGAAAGTTATCTACCTTTTCAAATAGAAATACACTCAAATATCTTAAATATCTTATTATCTCAACTTGATGCCGCATTCACTCATCTGCTAGTTGATATATCTTTTTCATACCTAATAATATTTAAACAACTTTGAATTACCTACTTGATTGGAAACTTCAGTATCTTATATGTATCTCAAACGTCTTATCTTTTTTTTTCTATCTCATCTGTTTTTGCGTAATATTGAAATTTTTTTATACATTGTCTGTTTCATTATCTCTAGGATGGATGTTTGTCAAATTTGCAATTCTCTTCTTGTCACATAATTTATCTTATCTTATCTTTCCCTATATTGTATATCATTGTATATATCACTTTCTGAGCAATATCTGTACATATGGCCACTACATCTTAACTTGGTATCATTCATTTTGTAAAATTCTCAAGAACTTGCAAGACTTGTTTTGAGTCTGATGGCACTTTTGACAGTCCATTGAGGTTTTTCGATCTTCTGAACTCAAGTATTAGACAGATTCTGTTCGCTCTATTGCTTTTAGCACAGCAGCGAAACACGAAGATTTCCTGCAACATTATCAAGTGGATTTGCAAGACTTCCAGAGAAGGAAACCTCCTGGGACATACTAGAAGACCGAAATTCACTGGTGGGGAAGTAGTTCGATGAACCGAGTACTTGAACTCACTCACCTAGGAGATTTCAAAGTCCTACATGAGGGAAACAAACCATCCAGAAATCCAGGAAACTCTTCAGGAAGAAGTTCGACGGGAGTAAGTGTCCCTCATTGCTCAAAAACAAGTGCAAAGTTCAGTTTAATCAAAAATTCTTAATGATGTTGAATTGTCAAAGTTTTTAAATCATTGAAAGTATATAAGTATGTAAGTAAGTAAATAGTCAATTTCACACGATATTAAATTGTTAAGAGGCCATATGCCACTCGAAATTATTCGAATGTTATCAGTTTTCGGTCTTATCCCTTCCCCTTCGAAAGAGGCGGGATCAACCTGAAGAATTCGTGGAAAGCTGGAATCGTATGTTTATCTAGCGGCACGTCGAGGACACCGAACATAAAGTAGGGCGACAGCACCGTCTTGATTACTTTTTGCCGCTCACTGACAACCGGTTGATTATTCATCGAAGACAGTCAAATGGTCTCATACTTACTAATATTTTGAACTTTTGTCAGACCTATTTGATTTTTGGCGCTGGTGATTAGATATTTTGTACATTTTTGATAATTAACCAATAGGTATATGATGATTATATCAACTACAGGATATTTTCGAAATTAGAGCGATACATACCAAATATGGAATCTTGTATTTTTTTAACGCTGGGAGCACACGGAATGGAATCCTCATGTTAAGGAGGATAGGGAGAGGAGGTAAGTATTGGATTTTTTTATATCTTTTGGAGAACATACCTGAGTACTTGGAAACATACTAAAGAAGCTAACAAAGCCACTTTCGATGTTCAACATGAGACTATCTCATAATTTAAGGGTCATTTTAGGCTAATTCATTACCCCATTCCCGAATTTTTTGCTCCTCTCTATCATAGAAAAATCTGTGGCTTTGCTAGCTTCTGCCGAACTCAGCGAAGCCATTTTTGAAAAACAATATTTTTTGATGATCTGATATAGTGGAAATGTAGTGCTCATTTTAGGCCAATTTATTACCCTATGCCAAAACTGCTTGCTCCTCTCTCTCATAGAAAAATCTGTGGCTTTGCTAGCTTCGGCCGAACTCGGCATAGCCATTTTTGAAAACATTCATTTTTCACCGATTCAATATATTGAGATTAAATGGCTTATTTTAGGCTAATCGATTACCCTTTTTTCGAATTTTTTGCTCAACGTTTCAAACAGAAAAAATACAAGACGATTTATTTTACTTGGTTCTTTGGGATTTTCTCTCCTCGTTTCTATAAAATAAAAGTATTCGTATTATTTCAATATATTTGTAGAGGGACAAATCAGATGATTTGCCCCAAAATGTCACTGCGTTTAACAAATTTTTCTATCAGGGAGTCTAAAAGAAAAATCCAGTAGCTTGTCAGTGACAATTTGTTTGAAAAAGTTTTTGAAGGAAAGAAATATAGATATATTGAAAAAATATCGAATTTGTACTTATCTTTGGACGTTTCGGGACCTATTCTGCTCCCGTTCTCAACATGTAAATGCAAATTATTTTTCTTTGAAAGTTGTGCTGCGTATAGTTTGACACTTTTCAGTGTCATACTGATGTTGGCATATGAATGAGTGATTTTAGTCTACAAATGAGTTACAGGATGTTTTCATTAATTGATCTTGAATCTACCATTTTCATGTTCAGTTTTCAGTAGTGAATACCATGTTCTATCAATATCAACTGAACAGGAAGCAATGCTATTGTCTCCGTTTAGAAGAATGCAAGCGGATTCCTTTATTTTTCTTTTTTGTTTGTTATCTTCCTTTCCTATGATTTTGATATTATTCCACTGTGCCATATGTTGTCCATCTTCAGTGAGAATATGTTCAGTTAGCTTCGATTTATCGATATGTCTTTTCTTGATATTGTACTTGTGTTCTTTTGTCCTTACTGAGAGAGGTCTCTTCGTTTCACCTGTATAATACTTTCCACAAACACAAGGTATACTATAAATACAATTTTTTGATGATTGTTCTTCATTTTTTGGCTTTGTTTGAGTTAGAATGGATCTCATTGTATTTTCAGTTTTGAACACAGTTTTCACTTGGAACTTATCACCAACACGTTTTATTTTTTCAGATATGCCGGGAATGTACGGTATTATATTCGTCGTTATTGATGGTTGTTTTTGTTGTGGTGTATTTTGTTTGTTTTCAATTTGGTGAATCGTTCTATCAATGAAGTTCCTTGGATATGAGTTGAGTTGAAGAACATCTCTGATGTGGTGGATTTCGTTATTGAAAATTTGTTGGTTAGATGATATTGATTTGGCTCGATCATGAAGTGATCTGATTATTCCTTTTTTGATAGCTTTCTGATGATTTGATTGAAAATTGAGGTATCTGTTAGTATGAGTCTTTTTACGATATACACTTGTTGAGAAAACATTGTTTGATTTTTTGATAAGAACATCTAAAAATGGTAACTGATTGTCAGATTCGATTTCCAAAGTGAACTTTATAGTAGGTTCTGCATTGTTTACATGATCTAGAAAATTATCTAGTTCTATAAGGGTATGTGGCCAAATTATGAAGATGTCATCTACGTATCTCCACCACGTTTTTGGTTGTTTTTCATAATTTTTAATAACGTTTTCTTCGAAATTCTCCATAAATATATTGCTCAAAATTGGAGATAGTGGTGAGCCCATAGCCATGCCAAAACTCTGTTGATAAAACTCATCATCCAATTGAAAATATGTAGTTTTTAGGCATAATTCCAAAAATTCCAAAATTCCTTCGATACTCAGATTGGTTCTCTCAGTAAGAGTTTCATCATCCTCTAATTTATGTTTCACTATTTGTAAAGTTTTATCTATAGGAACATTTGTGAATAAACTCACTACATCAAAACTAACAAGAATGTCATTTATATCCAATGTGATATCGTTCAATTTTTCTAAGAAATGAGGAGTATTTCTAATGAAACTCTCACTCTTACCTGATATAGGATTGATAATATTCAAAAGAAATCTTGCTAAATTTTGACATGGAGATCCAATTGAACTCACTATTGGTCTCAGAGGAATATTTGGTTTATGTATTTTTGGAAGTCCGTAAAAATGTGGAGGTTTGCTGTGATATATGGAGATGTTCTTCCTCTCCGCAAGTGTTAGTTGATTTTCGTGTTTCTTTATAGTGTTGCGTATCTTTCTCTCGATGTTCGCTGTAGGATCTTTATTTAATTTCGTGTAATTGCCATCGTTTATCAGTTGTTCAATTTTATTGTCGTATTCAATTTTGTCCATGATGACTGTAGCATTGCCTTTATCAGCTGGGAGTATTTTGATTGTGTTATCGTGTTTCAAGTTATTGAGTGACTGTTTCTCTATGTTACTAATGTTTTGTGTGATTTTGTGTTCTTTTTCAATGATGATTTTGTTTCTGATTCGGTACTCATTTGAAAATTCATCAAAAACGTGGTGGAGATACGTAGATGACATCTTCATAATTTGGCCACATACCCTTATAGAACTAGATAATTTTCTAGATCATGTAAACAATGCAGAACCTACTATAAAGTTCACTTTGGAAATCGAATCTGACAATCAGTTACCATTTTTAGATGTTCTTATCAAAAAATCAAACAATGTTTTCTCAACAAGTGTATATCGTAAAAAGACTCATACTAACAGATACCTCAATTTTCAATCAAATCATCAGAAAGCTATCAAAAAAGGAATAATCAGATCACTTCATGATCGAGCCAAATCAATATCATCTAACCAACAAATTTTCAATAACGAAATCCACCACATCAGAGATGTTCTTCAACTCAACTCATATCCAAGGAACTTCATTGATAGAACGATTCACCAAATTGAAAACAAACAAAATACACCACAACAAAAACAACCATCAATAACGACGAATATAATACCGTACATTCCCGGCATATCTGAAAAAATAAAACGTGTTGGTGATAAGTTCCAAGTGAAAACTGTGTTCAAAACTGAAAATACAATGAGATCCATTCTAACTCAAACAAAGCCAAAAAATGAAGAACAATCATCAAAAAATTGTATTTATAGTATACCTTGTGTTTGTGGAAAGTATTATACAGGTGAAACGAAGAGACCTCTCTCAGTAAGGACAAAAGAACACAAGTACAATATCAAGAAAAGACATATCGATAAATCGAAGCTAACTGAACATATTCTCACTGAAGATGGACAACATATGGCACAGTGGAATAATATCAAAATCATAGGAAAGGAAGATAACAAACAAAAAAGAAAAATAAAGGAATCCGCTTGCATTCTTCTAAACGGAGACAATAGCATTGCTTCCTGTTCAGTTGATATTGATAGAACATGGTATTCACTACTGAAAACTGAACATGAAAATGGTAGATTCAAGATCAATTAATGAAAACATCCTGTAACTCATTTGTAGACTAAAATCACTCATTCATATGCCAACATCAGTATGACACTGAAAAGTGTCAAACTATACGCAGCACAACTTTCAAAGAAAAATAATTTGCATTTACATGTTGAGAACGGGAGCAGAATAGGTCCCGAAACGTCCAAAGATAAGTACAAATTCGATATTTTTTCAATATATCTATATTTCTTTCCTTCAAAAACTTTTTCAAACAAATTGTCACTGACAAGCTACTGGATTTTTCTTTTAGACTCCCTGATAGAAAAATTTGTTAAACGCAGTGACATTTTGGGGCAAATCATCTGATTTGTCCCTCTACAAATATATTGAAATAATACGAATACTTTTATTTTATAGAAACGAGGAGAGAAAATCCCAAAGAACCAAGTAAAATGAATGTACCACCTCCTCGATTAACCTACAGACAGTACAAGACGATTTGTCGAAATACGCGTTATCTATACTGTACATTATGTATTTCTATCAAAAGCATATTTTATGACGATTTCATATGGCAAAGTGTTAGTATCAATTGTAAACTCGATAACTATCCCATTTTGGAATTGTATGCTACATATTTTGTAAAAGAAACGTATGGCTTTGCTGGCTTCGGGCGAACTCAGCAGAGCCATTTTTGAAAATAATATATTTTTTCTGTGACGGGAAAAAAGTTTGGCATTTCATCTCTGTTGGCAAGTTATAAAATGTCACTTTTCATAAATTACTTTTTTCCCGTGGGAAAAAAGTGAGTACTTCTTTCCCGGATATATATCACATATATATACTCTGTTAATGGCTTTTGTTGTGCTATAGTTCCGAAAAATGAGTCAATAATACCGTCTCCAAGAAAGAACTGCATGTCCTTTTATCTTCCATTCGACTTCGCGGTTTCGTATATTACTAAACAACTACTGAATTCGCAATTTTTTGAAATCAAATCACAGAATTGAACTGACAGAAGTGACATCAGATATTTGATTACTTCAAAAGAATGATAAAGATGCCTATAAAACGCAGGTGTCCCTACTGTTAAAAACTTGAAATTTTATGTCCATAATTTTCAGATTTCGAAATAATGTGATATCTTCTCAATATTGATTCGTCCTTCCTTCTGTCACAGAAAAAAATAGTGTATTATACACGGGAAAAATATTAGATTTTAGCTCACGGTTTTTTGTCTCCCTCCGCTACGCGTCGGGAGACTACACAACCTGGAGCTAAAATCTACAACTTTTTTCGCTTGTATAATATATTACTATTTTCACTGATTTGATAAATAGATATTGAAAGGCAATTTCAGGCTAATTGATTACCCTATTTTCGAATATTTTGCTCAACGTTTCGAACAAAACAAAAACACGAAACGATTCATTATTCACTAAAATGGAATAGTTATTGATCTTACAATCAATACTAACACTTTGCCTTATAAAATCGCCATAAAATATGCTTTCGATAGAAATGCATGATGTATAGTGAATAACGCATATATCGACGAAATCGTTTCGTGTTTTTTTTTGTTCGAAACGTTGAGCATAAAATTCGAAAATATAGGGTAATCAATCAGCCTGAAATTTGCCTTTTAATATCGATATATCAAATCGGTGAAAAATATATTATTTTTATAAATGGCTCTGCTGATTTCGTCCGAAGACAGTAAAGCCACAGGTATGTTTCAAAAAATATGCAGCGAAAAAATCCAAAATGGAATAGTTATTGAGCTTACAATCGATAATAACACTTTGTCTTGAACAATCGTCATAAAATATGCTTTTGATAGATGCATAATGTATACTGAATAACCGTGTAATTCGACAAATCGTTTCGTCTTCTTTGCTTGAAACGTTGAGCGAAAAATTCAAAAATAGGGTAAACAATCAGCCTAAAATGAGCTTGAAATTATGAGATGTGTCTCATGTTGAAAATCGAAAGTGGCTTCACTAGCTTCTTTGGTATTTTGGAAACACTTCCTCAAGCAATGAATCCCAGAGCTTGCCGTTCTACAGACAAACGAGATTTGATAAAGTGCACACGATGTGCTGTTTGGGCTTGTCAAGTTCGTCTGACTGATATTGCTTATGAGGGAATGATATCAGAGATTTCTGAAGAATATTTCCCTTGGAAGTATCTATATGACCTTTCTACGGTTTCGAATGTTTTGGTGCTGAACCCCATATGTGGAAACAGGATTCTAGAACATCAGCCGTATCTGTGCTTTGTAGATTATGAGAAGTTGTTGAGTTGTGAAGCAGCTTTTCGCAAGAAACGAAAATCCAAGTTTTTGTGGAGCAGATTTCGCGCCAATGGATCTGACCTGATTATGATTATCCCCAGAAAGAGTTTTGCTGATTGAAATACCGAGCATAGTTATAGTGGACTTGGTGGGAATGGTGGCATCAGACATAGCTATATCAGGCACTAGCTGACCTGGCAAACTTTGTTTTGCATTAAACATTATTTCAAAAAAATATCGATAAAATTCAATACTTCAGTCATTAGCAAAATGAGTCTCGACAAATTCGGACGTGGGTCGGTTCCACGCAGCGATCGCTCAGCTCAGATGGCGACAGTCAGATCTGGATTTTCACATACTCCGGCCGGTGATATTGATGTTGGTCATTTGAAGATGTGTAATGTGAAGACGCCTACCAATGAAAGTCAGATTTCAAGATAGCTTTCGATAATTATTCTAAAAATAATAAAACTCACCTTGCTAGCTTCAACATCGAAATTATCGATGTACGAAAGAGAGTGGATTCTCATGATCTCAAACTGGCAACGCACAATACAAACTTTGTTCAGTTGTCTGACATAGTGCACAAGATCAACATACATGTGGAGCAGCTTCGCAACAACTCTCTACCAAAATTCGAAAGCGACATCGACTTGAATGTGAAAAATATTCTAGAACTTGTCGATAAGATTGACAACACTGTGAAGAGTTTGCACGATTTGAAGGCTGAGCAACAACACAACCGTGATAAAGAACGCCAGCTTGCTGATGTCATTGATCAAATGAAAAAAGATCTGGCCAAGATTGCCATCACTCCAAAATCTACGACAACACCACCGCCACCAAAAAGGAAGCCTCCTGTGTGAAACCCATCATATAAACTCCTAATCCAACGAAGTCAATATGTCACATTCTAAAGTAAAAACCCAACTCGTCAATGAATTACATAGACCTGCTAGGACAAAATTTCCAAGGCGCCGCATTATCATCAAAGGTTTGGATGACTTTTGGCGAATGGATCTAGCCGAAATGCGACCTTATGCCTCTGTGAATAAGGATCACAAGCTGATAATGGTCGTGATTGATTGTTTTTCCAAGTACCTATGGACTAGACCATCAAAATCAAAAAGTGGTGCTGAAATCGCTCGTGCATTTGCTGATATTCTATCGCATGCCAACAATAGAATTCCCAAGAATTTGCAAACCGATCAAGGTACCGAATTCTACAACGAAAAGTTTCAAAGTCTGATGAGAAAGTTCTCCATCAACCATTATCATACGTACACCATAATGAAGGCGGCTATTGCTGAACGTGTTATACGAACATTGAAGGAAAAACTGTACAAATTCTTTAGTTTGAATGGCTCATACCGTTGGATAGATGTCCTGCCTGAAATCACAAAGAATTATAATGACACGAAACATACGACGATTAGATGCAAGCCCAGTGACGTCACCAAAGCCATCGAACAAGACATTCTTAAATCCGTCTACAATCACATAAAAATTGCTGGAATTAGAAAATTCAACGTTGGTGACATTGTGAGAATCAGCAACGCCAAACATGTTTTCGAAAAGAATTATACGCCAAATTGGACTACTGAACTATATAAAATCGTAAAAGTTCGTATTACGAAACCTACTACACATCTCTTGGAAGATTTGCATGGTACTCCTATCAAAGGCGCTTTTTATCCTAAAGAATTGCAAAAAACTATGAATCCTTGTTATTCCTTTAATTCTCAGGGGGTGAATGATTACAAAAATTCAGAATACAATTTTATTACCCCTGAGTTGGTTGATGGATTACCTAAGATTTACTAGTTGTTTTAAAATCTTGAATGTGTTTGAAAACAGAAAAAGTGTTTTTAGTGCCTAGTTTGATCACTGTAGAAACTAGACACTGGTAGTTCAGCGGGAAAATGGGTGGGTGCGTTAGGCTTAGTACAAATCACTAAGTTGAGTGAGAATGAATATGTTTAATGTGGTTGCATGAATTTTCTGGATATTACAGACTCCTGTACATAAGTAAATCTGTCCTAACTATCAATCTGAATTGAAAACTACTAAATGGATATTTTTGACAACTCTTTAGAATTCCAAATTCCACTGGCCAAAATCAACTCTTTGGTCCAGCTTCTATGACAACATTATATCAAATAAAGAATATAATTACTATATTATGAGAATAATAATTACCCAATCCTCCTATACCGCAGTGCACTTTGGTTTCCAGTTCAGGAGTTTACCTAGGTTAGCCTCAAATGTATGTAATGTTAAAAAAATATATAAATAGCTAATATATCTATACTTGAACAAAACAGGTGGTGATATCAACCTATGCTATGATATATGACTACAATTTGTAGGTCCGCCGTTGGTGGTAGTTATTGTTTATGAAAAATGGAACGAAAAATATTCTATACTCTGATGAATTCACTATGCAGTTGCCTGACGAGTTCAATATGTTGTTGATGAAGACACATCGGCAGGATGATGCAGCCATGTACAGGGTGATGCAGTTAATCTTGGACAGGGTGATGCAGTCCTATCTGGTAGTATGAGGTGATGCAGGATGGTGTATGCAGAATGATGAAAAATCTAGGGCCTCCAATCTGCCATGTAGTCCCTAATCTTTGGTGACCTTAGCACCTAGACCTGGGTCTGGATGTAAAGGAAGAGGGGTAATATACCCTAGTCGAAGAACCCTAAAAAAAAGGTCAAGCTTTCTGATTTTGTTCTACCGAAGAGGATGAGAGAAATAACAAAATCAAGGAGAGGAAGGAAATACACTGAAAAGTTGAAATCCTAAATCTCATACCTTGGATGTTTTTCGGGTTCTTGATGGAGTGGTTGGAGTAGGTGCCACGTGGTCAGCCGTGCCTCTGAATCCCTCCAAATCGAGGAATGGTCCCAACAAATCTGATGGGTACCATCAAAAATAGGTTCTCTTCCTATCAATCCCAACACTAGTGGAAATATAAAAAATCAAAAATATGTACAAGATGAAAAAGAACCTCTAGCTCACTTTTGACCGAGCTGGTACAACGTCTCCAATCAAAATGGTGCCTTCCAATCTTCGTTGGCAGATCTCTCACCGGAAGATCTGTCTTTTCAACAAAAAAAACTCCCCACACTGCATCAAATCATGAACAATCGTGGGCGGGAGGTAACCCCGCGAACCCCATGTGTCCGATTTTTCACCACCTCCAATCAACGAAAATGACTTTGTTTTAGAACAAAAACTAGCTATCCCAGCTGAAATACATGTAGATAGACGAGTTGGCCTCTTATTTTTTGTTGGAATTACTGATCTCCATTTCTGTTTGTTTTGATTTGAAACTTCGAATTTCAAACACTGACCTGCGCAGAACAAGACAAACCCAATGCGCATGGGCGTCATCGGTAGTGAACTCGTCGTGAATATGAATCTTCTTCCCCCTTTATGGGCAAATGTCCTATCGGGACATAACCTCTAATCCCCTTTGTTCGGCACAAAATTGAGTTGTCGTGAAAGCGACGTACTGTTCATCCTTCTTGAATGAGGCTTACCATAATTGATAAAGATAATTCGAAGGAAAGATTCATTTTAGAGTGAATTCGACAGTCCGCGATAGTGTCAATGTCTCTTTGTGACAGCGGCCAAAGTAGAAAAGAATGTCACCTTCCAGAATAATCAGTCAGTTACCATCTGTCAGTCGTCATCAATTTGACAGTGACATTTTCCATAACTAATGGATTCTTCATTATTGAAATTCAATAAACAATCAGATGATTATTCAAAATAACATCGTGGTAGCGAGAATAATCGTGATGGAGTATAAAATGCCTCGCTTGAATTCTGAGCCAAAGTCGATTCCAGGAAACCAGCTAAACAAAACGTCCTGATCTATGGTAATCATGAGCCAACAGTATTTTGTTTACCTGAACATCAATAATATCTACTATTTTTGTTCTCAACAGAAAGGAACAACCAAAATAAACGGCATATGAGTGAGAGAAATCATCTCAAAAACGATATGAATCAGTTCGACATGAGCAATACCTCCATAATTCAATGAAAATTCGTTGCAGAGCACGTAAACAATAATAACCAAAATAAACGGCATATGAGTGAGGGAAATCATCTCAAAAACGATATGAATCAGTTCGACATGAGCAATACCTCCATAATTCAATGAAAATTCGTTGCAGAGCACGTAAACAATAATAACTGGATCTGTATTCAGGTAGTATTTTCGTATTGGCCAGAACGAAGTGTAACATCCTGACATTTATCTAGTGGAAAAAGTTTTAAGGAAAAAAGGCAAAAAGGTGTTTGTCATATGGTTGGGATTCGATGATACACACAATAGTTGGATTGATTCCAACAATAAATTATAATGCAAACATATGGAAAAAAGCACACATTCAATGGCTATGAGAGGGCCTTCCATCGATCACTAACAAATAACCTGTTATTCCAATCTGCCGGATGTTATGATCAGTCAACAGTTATCGGTATAAATAATGAGGACTGAAACTTTCAACACATCAGTTCGAGAACAATGAGTGAAGACTCTAGTTATTCATCTAGTGAAGTGCTTTTCGAAGACGGTAGTTCTAGATCATCATCAATGATGGGTTATTATGGTGATGTCAATACTTATTTGGACATGATTGAGCAAGCAGCGGAAGCCGAATCACACCCACCTACTGAATACATCGTTCCAGTTGTCCACTTACACAATCCAGTGTGGACTCAGTCCAGCCTAGACAATTTAGTCCGGCCATCATTCTGAAAAAGCCCTTCTACCCAGCGAAAATTCCATTCAGTACTTACGAATGGGCCATCTTCATCGATTTGCTGCATAAGGCGCAACAAGACTTTTTTGAACCACCCCTACCTGGTTCTATTGATGAATATGAGCCGATCATTACTGCTTGTGGAGATTATGCTACCGTAGCCAAACATGTCTGCGATGGTGTCAAAATGTTGACCCTCTCCAAATACCACGTCATATTCGATCTGATGGAAGAAGATGTTGCAGACATTTTGAGTGCTGGAATGTGCATTGTTTCACATCGAGTTAATTTAATCAATGACTTGGACTTTTTTATGTTTTATCAGAATATTATGAATGTAATATAGCTGATTGGATAAAAAATAAACTGACTGTTTTGAGTGCACAAGAGCTTATATTAGGGTTTTGTGATGTTTGCGATAGCATTTCTAGTAACGCTCTCAGAGAATATCTATATTACTGTAAAAATGATTTGATGGCTGATTTGAATAAAAACCTGTGAAATATGTGGCTTGTTTTTATTTTTATTTCATCAGTCGACCAATTGACGTGAAGCTGGAAACATCTAATTTCATTTTGCTCCGCTCGAAAAAATTATGAAATCTGAAATAGCTGTGCTCTTAGAGTTCCTGAAATCTCCTGCTACCACTCTGCTGAAATTCACCGAACAAGAATTGCACTATATTCCAGTAGAGTGTATCATTGAACATGCAGATCCCTGTGACCTATTGATGATATGGCACAAACTTCCTAAAGGATATCGCTGCAACTTTAACCTTCAAATCAGGCTGTTATGCTTCATTCATTACAATCGTCCTGATTGGACTACACACTGGGATGGACCGCCATCTCCTCAAGAGGCATGCATTTTGTAGAAAAGGATTACTTAAATAAATAGATTATTTATCTTCGTTTTCGTATTCTTTCACCCCATACATCATCTCTCAAACGTCATATGTCAAAAGTCATACGACATTTGTCCTTACACACACATATTGTCATATATGTCTTAGGAAGCAATGTCCAATATTTTTTAAACGTCTGGCAACAATGTAACGCAAGCAACATGATTTTCAGCGATATCTCATAAACCTTGAGACTTTGCATACAGGCAAGTTGCCATTTTTGGAATGTTCGCGAAAAATCCTTCTCTAAGAGTACCCACACTCTCCAATCCTTCGATATTTACCCCTAAAGTGGGGTGGTCTAACCGTGGGACACCCTGTATATATATAATTTTTAATTTTTATTCAACTCAAACACCCTGTCACTGATGATGTCACGCCATCGCGCTCCCGCTACCCCGCTTCCCCGCTAGAACACAGGCCGCGTTCCAGTTAAGATTTAAATGTGTATTTACCTATGCTTATAGTGACGGTCTCCTAGTATAACTACTACTATACTAAATTCAATGAAGATAATTCTGTGATAACAATAATTGATATCTCGGAAATAATGTATGTTAATGAGATGAAGTATCTCGGCATTCTTTCTGACCCTCAACTCAACTTTTCTGCGCATATTGATTTTTTGTGTAAAAAAATAAGAAAAAGAGTCGGGCACTTTAATAGAATCTGTAGAAGCCTTTCCCCGTTGTGTAGAAAAATTGTTTATAACACTATTATATCTCCACATTTTAATTACTGTATGTCCATACTCCTTTCCTGTTCTTCTACACAAATACATCCATTACAACTACTCCAGAATAAAGCAATACGAATTCTGCTTCGTTGTAGCAGGTTTACTGCAGTAAATGATATGCTGAAGACCTTGAAATTTCTCAATATTTTCTAACTGATTGTAGAGTCATCTTTGGTATAAATTTTTGAAATTTTCGGAAAAACTCTCTTCATTGAAGGTTTAAGAATGTATAATGATCTACCTCTTCAAGTGAAGACATCAGAAAACGAAAAAATTTTTAAAACAAGATTGAGAAAGATGTATTTCAATGTATAGATTCTATTGTTTATGTGTGATATATATATTGAATGTGTAATATTCATCTACGGTCATGTAATAGCTATCAATGCTCGATAAAGCTCTATTCTATTCTATTCTAACAACATTCACCTTCCATTCACGTGAGTGTTCCCCATTTTTATAACATTTCAAGCAGACTCTTGGTTTCTGTTTTGATCCTTCCTTCTTTGTTCTGGAGTCCTATTAGATTTCAATTAGAACTTCCTCCTAACAT